>JAUZND010030448.1:0-17547 GCA_034780555.1 Coelogynopora nodosa
AAACACAAGTTTCGAAAATATATTACATTGTGTTAGAAATAATTTTATTTGAAAATCTTCAAAAAATGTTCCAAAAAGGGAACATTGCCCACTAATGGGTTAAACAGAAAAAAAAGTTCTATAAATGTGATGTCGGCATAGTTTAACTATGTGCGAAATGTTTACAATTAGAATATTTTAAATGTTATAGTAATGTAGTCATAAAAAATAAATTATTTTTATATATGTTGTTAAATAGTAAAAATGTTGATCGATTTATTCCATAACATTCACTTTATTCAATATAAGTTTTTTTTAAATTGAAAAAACGACAGAGTCATTGAGAGAAAAATAATAAACGTTATAATGAGATACATAGAGATATATAGAGAGAAGAGAATTATATAGAAAGATAGAGAAGTAAACAAGAAGAAAAAGTTAACAAGAAATATTTGCAGAGGGCATGATACATGTGCAACATGTGGCTACTTTCTCAACAGTCAGTAAAGATTAAGTCGATTTCAGATTCAAACAAACAAATTTTTAAGGTCAACAACAACAACGCAATTCGACAAAGTTATATAAAAGTTACGATATTCTAAGAAAACCCTACACGTTGAACAAATTCCGTATTTATCATTTATGGCGTTTGATGTTGGAGAATCTGTGGGCTATATGAGAATAAAGAAGTATGATTTCCAAACAGAAAAAGCATGTTCTGTTTGCATCTCAATCCTTACTGACAGCTTATTTAGTAAATAATGTTCTAATTTCGTATTTTACCTCGCTAACCGTATATGTAAGGAAATATATACAGTGCGTGACAATCTTTTAAAGTTTTTGATTTTGCCGTAAAAAAGTAAATTTATTATTATATATATAAAAGAAAATAAGAAACTTTGACAACATTTCTATTATGCAGTATATAAGCATATGTTAGTATAACAAACGGATTAAATCGTGTCAAATTGTTTAGAAATATTTATCTTTCTTAACAATATGTATTCTATAACTTATTCTGAATATTTTTGTGAATATCAAAAAAAAAAATCGGTTATTTTATATTTAAAAATTTAATTAAAATGATAATTGTGATAGATATACTTATGTATGTTTAAAAATAGTATCTATAAAGTTTTTAACAGATTGACAAAAAAAATCGTTATTACTATTAAAAAAATGCTAATTTACGTTATTGCTAAAAAATGCTATTTTAGTTTATCATACTACTAATAGTAATCTGCACTGAAGAGTAAACATTTCGTTATTTTTAAAGACATTGGAAATTACACTTATTAATTAATGTATGTAATAACTTTATTTTATTAAAGATGAAGGGTGTAAAAATAAATTAGTACCATATTTGTAAAAGGAAATAAGTCATCATGAACGAATTCAAATAAAAATATTATTTCATATATACATATAAAAATTATGTAACGCTTTTTATAACTGATTTCTAAAATAGGGAAACATTTTCCGATTATTTAAAATAATATGTCAAATAAATTTCGTTAAGTATAACCGTCTTCCAAAAATAAAAAATATGAAAGAATAATATACGCAGAATATTCTATATATTTGTATCTTCCGTAAATATGAGGTCCATAAATCAAGTGATAAACATTTGATATTTATTATGGCTTGTAAATTGTGATTACCATGACAATATCACGCATTTAATTTCTTTCCAATAAATATTTAGGAAATGAATATAACCTAAAACACATTAAACGGTCTCCGACTAATGGCATACGATGTAATGATGTTTTACAGTTGCTGTTAATTGAGTATAAACAAATATCATGGTATGCCTTATGCTATACCGTATATGTTACATTAATTGAAAACTATTATCGCATCTGTTTGAAATATATACTGTTAAAGAATTCAAGGAAATATATATTATCAGTATTAGATCTATTTATATTGAATAGCAGAAGCATACTATGTTTTGACGGTATATCTGAATATAACATAAATACGTTTAACAGTATATTATGAATATACACAGTTTTGAAATAATTATTTTAAAGTATTAGCATATAAATATTAAATTATTATATTGGAATGCACAGATGAATTATTGGTGTAAATGTTGTTAAATTTTAGAACATTTGATGTTAGTTTGTTTTATACATATATTCTAATATAAAGAAATTTTTTGTCATTATGCCGAATAATATACAAATTCATTTATAATAATCATATCACTTATTTATAACTTTTTGTCTATAATAGATTGTAGATTGAATTAATACTATATTTTAAGCCTAATTATTTGCGAAAAATTATTACTATATTTAAATAAACGAATTAGACAAAACAATGCAAAAACCGATTTATGTTTCAGATAATTTGCAATTCATGTTCATTTCCTTTCAATTAATTTTTCAAATAATTAATTTTAATCTTTCTTTTTCTGAACATACTTACTAGGAATTTGACTTTATTAAATATTCGAATATTTAATAGGGTAGATTAGGGTGTGTTTTTGTAATACCAAGTTTTATTATTGACAAATATTCATTTAGTATAGAATTCGTACATTTTAAAATGTAATCTTTTGAAAGATCTCTTTTTGAAACATCGCTATATCCTTTAAATCATTATAAACTTAGGAGTTTACATTCTTCCAGGAAAGAAAATGTTATGAATAGTCGGTTTTATGTTAAAAAGTATAAGATAACCTTAACACACGATTAAATTTATAGATGATTCTCTTTAAATATTGAAGTTTAACTAATGGATGCAATATTTTAAAATATTTAGGTTGGGTAACATTATAGAATTTTGAACAGAAAAGTTACAATGAGTAGTATGGAAATGGTTATTATTGGTTCATAACTCATCACCGGTAGATTCTGCAGCAGATACGTAATCAAGGTCATTCAAAATTTATGACAAATCACTGGTCTATTCTACATCAGTTACGTAATCAATTTTATCAAAAGTTCATGATTCATCACTGGTTGATTCTGCAACAGTTATTCGAAGTCATCAACCATTCAATATATCGGGTCTACTAGAGCAGTTAATAATGTCAAATTGTGTTTTTACCAATAACGGTTTGATATGTCTATTTAAGTAATTGTTTCAAATCTAAATAGGTTAGTGACCATGACAGATCAAATATAGTAGTTAATAATTCAAACATAGTCCAGAGTCGAAAAATATTCACGTGTTTTGTCTATAATATCTTCATGGAAAATGCTACTATTAGAAAAAAATGCACTATAATGGTATAAGACAAATAGAATGTTAATTCGGTGAAAATTCACTTATGTGACTACTTATATGACTATTCATAAATAATTAAGACAACATAGAATGAAAAGGGCATTGCAAGTTATCATATAAAATTTGAAATATAATTTTTTTTTTGGATAACCTTTATACATTATTTTTTGTACAAAACTACATTTTAAAATATATACAACTGAATATTATTATGCTTTGGACTCAATACATAACTTACTGAGTGATGTTGATGATGATAATTTTGACAAAATAAATGATCTACTGCTTTCATAATATTTATCGATAACATACATGAAATTATATACAAAGAAGTATTTCTGTATATTAACATTCTTAAATATTGCTATTTTATTCACTCTTTTGATATGTTTCACTTAAATAAAACGAAAAAGTTTTTTGCATTCATAACAATAGTTTATTATTGACTTCAATTTTTTTAAATATTAATTTTACTAATATATAATTTTATAAATTAATAATAATAATCAAAATAATATATTATGCAGAATTGTCACAGCATCGCTATGAGTCTAAATTCAAAATAATATGTGATTTATGCAATACGTCAGTTGACATCAATATACCATAATTCTTTGCAAAATTTAAACATTTAAACTACCGAATTCCATTTATATTTAATTAATTGAAAGTTGAAATAATGTAGTATACTCTAGAGAGGGAATGAAAGCGTGTGATTACATGCGTTATTTACTATAGTCTATACATTACAAAGCGATGTTTTCAAATATCTTGCTAGTTTGGTTTTCATTGTCCATTCGATGTTGTCATATTCATATACTTAAAAACCACAGGGCATTATTTTCCAATCGGAGCATTATGAATGAAGATATAGGCAAAAACATGTACTTAGGCCCAATTTTGTGACACTGATCCATATTTGAAATGGAACTTGAAAATAATTTACTTTTATATTAGTTCCGTCATGATCACTAACCTTTTTAGTTATGAAACAATTATGTAAATCGAAACATTAATGAGGTATAGGCAAAAAATATATTTGGGCTGACTTTTGCAGCACTGGACCATAATTGAAATTGAATTTGAGATTATTAACTGCTCTAACAGACCGATATCAGGTTACGTGTATTGGAAAATGTAGAATAGAACGCCCAAATAAGGCCGTTCATGGCAACAGTTGCCAGCATCAATACCGTATCTCCGATCACCTCCTAAGTAAAAAAAGTCGAACTCAGCGTCATTGATGCACTCGGAAACGAACTTGATCTTGTTAAAATCGGTACAAAGAAGTAAAAGAAATAATAAAAGAAATAATTGGTGGTAAGGGGGTAATGCGCCATGAAATGTTGATGAATTCGATTACGTAACTTCTGCCGAATCGACAGGGTATGAGTCATGAAATGTTGATGAATTCGATTACGTAACTTCTGCCGAATCGACCGGGTATGGGTCATGAATCGCCATTCATATGCTACTACTATGGAGAAGTATAAAAATCTATTTTCATTAAATTGATAATAAATTATAAAATATATTATATATACATTTATAAACAAACCCAACAAAATATTTACTTTATTCTCTAAAGACATAAAAATACGAATAAATTCCTTTTTTATTTTTTTTTAAGAAGTATGCATTGAATACACATGTACATGCTCAATTTGTATGTCACTTATATATATTATTATATAATATTTAGATTTCTGCTAAATAAAATTTGAAAGATTTGTGGTATTTGCGTTTCGTTTCTAATAAGCAAAAATCTAACTAATTTTAGTAAAAAAGCGCAGCATGAAATTAACTTATACCTATAAAACTAATTACAATATCACAATTGTATACAGTTATAGATGTTTATAACTAACAAGTTCGGTGTTTTTAAATACAACAGCACAACGTGTGAAATCTATATAAATAACAGAAACAACTATACACGGTAAATATTGGGATGTATGAGTCAAACACGTGCATATGTTTTTTTGATTATACGCTATAAAATGAAAATGAAAGCTTAAATATCAGCATGAACTAAATTTAAATTGATCTTATAAAACTGGGGTTGACCTTCTGAAAAAATATGTTAAGTATATTACGTGGATCTCAGTTTTACTTTAAAGTGGTCTTACGATTGTTTAATGAAAACCTCGTATTTTTCATGTTACTATAAACATGGTGATCAAAGCTACTATCATGATCACAATCGACTTTGAGTAATTCGTTTGAGTTATTTTAATAATAATACAAATAATGCAAAATGCAAAATATTCTCTTTATTTGCATTTAAAATATTTCTGAAAGGATTTTAATGATCAGACATTCATAATTAATAATTAATTATATATAGTATATTTCACAAAATGAATCTTTTGGTATGTAGGCCCTACTCCCTGGATAAGTGTCTTTAACTGCCACTTTTAATAATTAAAAAAAAAACTCGACAATATTTTTTATATAATTATAGTTATTTCCAAGTTTTAGATATTTTTAAATATTTTATTTGGTAAATAAAACATATTCGAAATATTTGTATTTATATATTAAAACGATGCAAACTTGCGGCTCACCCTTTACAGTTAATTCAAAATAAAAAACAAGAGTAAACAACTAAAAATAAACATGTTTAACATATTATAGACAAAATATATTATAGACAAAATATTCTCAACAAAATATGCCAATTAATGACTAACAACCGGTAAATCTGAAATTTAGGTTTCACTCTTAGTTCTATACTTTTAAAGGTCACATCGTATGTTTTAAAAACTTAACATTTTATAAAGTACAGTTTAATGAAATATAAGTAAAACATATTGGAATTATGGGAAAAATGTTCCAAACTAGATGTTCCGAACTAGAACTTGAAATCAGATAAACAGTAATCCAAAGACGATTAAAATAGTTTATACCACACGATATCTATATAGTTGCAACTGTCAGTTAGTTAATTAAAGAAATAAACTTTTCGAAACTTGCTCTAAAATTCTGTTAATAATTCAGTGTCTAACCCGATGATTTGCATCATTAAAAGCTTTAAATCATTAAAAATCATTAAAAAAAGTAGACTAGGTATATAAGCAAACAAAATAGGGGAAAAATTGCTTAAATTTTCTTTTCTTCAACGAGTAATGCAAATAACATACGATGTGGATATATATCGTGAGACTAACGAGTATCCGGCTTATTGATTATTATGTATTTATAAACTTTTTAAATAGTATTTTTATATTATCATAAATTATAATTATTTTGATTTGCGTTATTATTATAGTAATGATAGTGAAATGGTGTTGAAATACGTCATTTACTTATTTATTATTACATTTACTTTAAACAAAAATTAAAATTCCTTGAAAATTAACTAAACTTATTCAATATATAAGTTAAAATCTAGTATATATCTGCATATATTTATTGATATACATACCTATATTTGTTGCGAATATATTTGCTTTCAATTGCAATGATGCCTAGCAAACTAAAATCCGACATTCACGCTGCAATACTATCAATATTCGTTAATATGTTGACAATCTAGTACGCACAAATTTATCTCGAGAACCCGGAGATATAGGAGTATGCCAATATTTTGTAATATTTTCATATTTGGAGTGTATCGACAAATTTTGGTCAAAGTATTATCTTTCCCAAAAGAGCACTTTATCTTCATATTGTTTACACCAACATAGAAATTAACTAGGAAAAAAGACTTCTAGTTAGAAGTAGAATGAAATATCGTTGAGAATGGCAACATTTCCGTTCTTCCATATTCTCAATGTGCAGTATAGTTCAGATGGATATAAAAATTTAAATAAACTGCTTGATATAAAATGCATAATAATTTAATAATAATAATTTTTAATTTATATAATATATATAATATATAATAATAATTTAATAATTTAATGATATAATGCATAATAATTTAATTCAGGTTATCATATATTCTAATATATTTTTTGTATTCTTGTTTTTTGTAATAATAGTTGTAGCTCATTTTTTAATTACTTTTTCTAAAAAATATTCAACAACATAGGGATTGGTATCTTATGAAGAGATGCCAAATAATTTTTATAAGCAAAGGTGATATTTTACAAATTATACAATTTAATTTCAATAGAACAAATAGAGAAAAAACATTAGTAATACATATTAAATTAGTGAAGACGTATATAAACAAGGCAAATACAAGGTATGGTAAATATTATGATTTCTGATCAATTAATCTAAGAAATTTTGAAAATTGAAAATAAATGTTGCCTAGCTTTTATAAATTATAGCACAACAACAATATTAAATAACTGATTACAAATATTATTTATATACTTATAACACAAATGTTTGGAACAAAACTAAAATACAGGGACATAAGATTATCAAATAATATAATTTACGACATATCACTAAATTGCGATTGTATGAAATAATATTGCTATTATTACTAATATTGTTATTCTTTCAGTTCATTATATATTAAGATGTCTCACCTATATAGATGAGACATCTTAATATATAATGAACTGAAAGAATAACAACAAAAGTGAGATTTTTTCGAGCAATATAATAAAATGTGTGAGTGCCTATTTATGTCTTCAATAATATTCAAAATGTATGGATTCATTTTCAATATCTAAAAACTTTTTAATTTTACAACTTTCAGCCAATGAAATTCCGGATAGATTGGAAATTATGTTAAAGTGGGAAACAATCCGTCTTTCTGCGATATTTTCTGCAGTGCAATCTTGTCAAATAATATTTATAATAATATATGATATATTTTAATATAAATATATAATAAAACAACATACAATAAACAACAATTAATAAGCGGCCAGAGCAAAGTTTAGTGATATTCTCTTTTAATTTAGTGTTCACTAATTTAGTGCTCATTTAAGTAACATAATTGATATAATTATTTTAATGTATTTTTCGAAAGCGTCACATGCTTTATAGGACAATATATTTGTTTACAAATTTGTTTTTCTCATTTGTTTTGCTTATATTTATAACTTTATAGTTATAACTTTATATTATTTTGAAAACTTACCTCTAGAAAGTACGAAAGTTGACATCGATTTATTGCTGTTTGTAAAAAGATAAATACAACGGGGTCACATACAATATTTCGTTCAATCTGAAATTTCATTAAAAAGTTATAATTTTTATTTTTATTTTTTGCATATTTTTTTGACTTTTGTAATTGTTCAAAAAGTACTGTACATTTAAACCACCTCCTATATGCTTTCGGTTGAAAAAATAGATTTACAAAATTAGATACATTGGACCAACTATACAGTGTACAAATATTTTCCGACACGAGTTGTGAAAAGTTGGTAATGAGATATCAGACACAAACAGTCACGTTTATAAGAGCTTTTTAGACAGTATTGTGGCACATTTTTTATTTTGACCAATCACATCATTCTCTTGCGGCCTTAAGACAAGTTAGTTCAATTTTTATTTTAACAATTGTTTAAGGACCTTGAAAAGAATATCACACAGAAAAAACGAGCAATAAAACTGCTTCTGGAAGAACATGATGTTACTTTAATTTTTTTCCGTCACAGATATAGCTTATAGGCCAAATTGGAATGCGTAAATACGCTTAAAATTAATTGTAGGCAAAGTTAACACATTATATCCTATTTATAAAGTCTATAATATTAAATATTTACGCATTTTAAAGTACAAATAGACCGTAATAAATAAATTGACCTGGATATTTCAAATGTTGTGAGAAGCATGTAGAAAATATATAAATATTGTTAAATATACCAAACAATAGAAAAGTTCCCCCAAATTACAAAGTTGATAATAAGTTGAATTTGGTAAATGATAAAAAGCACAGAAATCTTAGTCGATGTTTAAATGAAAAAAGTTGGAATATTATACATGCGTTTCGACATAGGTGAAATTCCGAGAACAAGTAAACTTTGCTGATCTTATTGGATGTTAGTTGTAAAACGTATAATGCAATCAATGAATGCGAGCTTGCTGACAATGTTTGGCATCGTGTACTGGAACTATATGAATATACTGGAACTATATGAATATACTGGAACTATATGAATATACTGGAACTATATGAATATACTGGAACTATATAAATATACTGGAACTATATGAATACACTGGAACTATATGAATATACTGGAACTATATGAATATACTGGAACTATATGAATATACTGGAACTAAATATATATGAATATACTGGAACTAAATATATATGAATATACTGGAACTATATGAATATACTGGAATTAAATGAATATACTGGAACTATATGAATATACTGGAACTATATGAATATACTGGAACTATATGAATATACTGGAATTATATGAAAATACTGGAACTTTATGAATATACTGGAACTATATGAATATACGGGAACTATATGAATATACTGGAACTATATGAATATACTGAAACTATATGAATATACTGGAACTATATTAATATTCTGGAAATATATGATTATACTGGAATTAATCGCATAAAGATGGCGTCATGGTGTATTTTTGAGTGTTTTTATTATCAATGTTATTACTTTTACTTGTTTATTCGTAACTTTTGAAAACATCCTAAGTACTGTGTACCATAGTCTCCTTTTTCAGTTATTAATATATATATTATATGCAATACATCACGGATCTCACTTCGAAAAATAAGAATTGTGGGCGCCATCACATCAGTTGGAACTAAAGATTGATATCTTATCTGAAGCGAAATGAAAATCAACGGACAAGAAATAAACTAACAAATTTTCTTAATAATGAATAGCATAACTATAGATATGGTGTTCGACCAACTCTATAACTTATATTCGTTTATGGTGGTTTTGTTTATAACCATTTATACAATAAATTGTCACATGTATTTAAGTATTGACACAAAATGTATATTTGCAAATCAAATTAATAAAATATAAACATTCAATACAAATGGTATGTTTGCCATTACATTTAATAAAATATAAACATTCAATACAAATGGTGTGTTTGCCATTACATTTAATAAAATATAAACATTCAATACAAATGGTGTGTTTGCCATTACATTTAATAAAACATAAACATTCAATAACAAGTTTTATAATAGTGGGTTTTATACACCGAGTTAACCATGAAGCATAAAGTTTAATGTTGATCCATATTATCATATGTTAAACCAACCAACTATATAGTTAACTGGTTTTATAAAAAACGTTATATCCAACATTTTATTCACTGTTATGTACGCCAAAGAATTTTATAAGTTTTACAATACATGTTATACAAAGTTATGTTATACGTTTAATATGATTGATTAGAAATGACAGAATTGCAAGTAATAAAATTGCGTTAAACATAAAATGAAATATATAACAAATTGTACCAGAAGGCTTAAAAATGAAATTGAGCTGGAATTGAAGATGTGAAACTAAAACAAAGTTATGCCTTAATGATACATTTATAAGACTGTGGTTTTAATATTAGTTGTTGACAGATCACTGTCAGTTTAATTATTGTACGATGTCATATTTCCTTATAATGTATAACAATTTAGTTAAAATATGAATAATTTATCGATGACAGTTTTGTTTCCCGAACACAGATGAAGTTTTACATCTAATATTAAAAATGAATTCATACATTTCAGAATTGAGTTATTTTAAGATATACATATATATATATATATTATGTAATGACAGACAAGCAAAATACATTTGACAACTTCACAATTAAATGAAAAAATAAGTTTATGCCAATTTAACTTCTTTTATGGGACCTCACAAAGGTTTATTTGTTAATGCTTCATATTTTATTTGTTCAAAATGGTCCCACAATTATGGTGAATTGGAAATATACTATATATTAAAACTAGTTCCACTCAACAGCATTAATGAAAAAGGTATTTTATGTATTGTAGGTCGATATAGGTATTGTATGTATAACGTTCAAATATAATTATTTTATATAATTAATTATTATGGCCAAAGTAAAGTATTGATACTTTAGTCATCTTGCGATAGTATCCCATTAATCGTCCTATGTTAGACTATAAAGCCTAAAGGAAACGTTTTATATTATTTCTAATGTTTTGTACATTAGATGTGTATTGATTTTTCTAGGTAATCTAAATTTCTTATGAAAATTTGAAAAGTTTTATATGTTACAATTCTAGCACACTATACTGGCCATTATTCTTGAATTAATTGTTTTTTTGAGATATCAGTATTGTCTGTTCTTGCTCAAAATGGAACTTTTATATTAGTTTCAGTTAGAAATTATTTTTTCTTAAACAGTCGACCTTTAATTATACTTTAACTTCCCCTTTGAAATTCAGTTTATTACAATTGATTAATATTGAAGGCAATAATTAAAATTTATACTAATTTTTATCGAGTATTGGAGGAGAGAAAAATCCCAGTAAATCGCAATTAAAGAAGAACTTTTAAAATCTAAATGTTTAATGTATACTGATTTGGTTGAAGATTTGAGGTTTGAATTTTATAAGCTGAATATAAAAATGTGCGCTATTTATGTATTTACATTTTCATATCAACAGTATTTATTATTGGTCGTCTTTTTCTAATGTAATAAATAACAAAGCCAAATCGGATTAAGGATTTATTGACAAGGGGAACTAATTTAAAATATTTTATGCCGCCCCCCCTCCAATCAATCGCAATTGCGCTGCGCCTTACACTGCACATTTTTATGTTTTATAAATGATAAAGCTAAATCTAAAAAATAATTTTACAATGTACACAGTTAGCACCTATTAAATATTTTTGCATAATTGATATTTAAATATTATAAAAAAAAGTCTGATACTTGGTTATATGAGGTTTTCTATTCAGTTTACTTACATACATTTATTAATTTTGTATATATTTATTAATATAGAATAAATTAAAGGTTGAAAGTTAAGTTTGAACAAATACATTAGATAATTTCATGTGATGCGAATTTCTTCTTGCAAAATTGTCGAAAATGTATTCCACACTAAAAACCTGATGACGCTGAGTGAACATCATCGACAGACTATGGACGCTCTTTTCGGAGGTTTCAATGTATTTATGGATCTCTCGGATTTTGCGGTTACAGTAAGGACAGCCAATATACAATATATGGCGGACCATAGAGTTCAGTGAGGAAATATCTAAGACTTAAAAATTGAAATGAGGTAGACGTAGTGGTAAACCTTACATACCACGAGGTAAATATTAGAGATTTAACGAGTATATCTCGTTTAAATTGTAAATCTTAGAGATTTATAAGGTATACCTCGAATACATCGTTTCCACAATGAACCTTTTGGTCCGCTATAAATATCTTAGTTAAGGATCGTGAAGGTATTAGGGAACATGTTTCCGTTGACAGCATTTACGGTTTCTAGAATACTGACTGGAACGGATATTATAGTGTCTGCCTCTACCAATAAACTTATGAATTAAAAATAGAAGAAGTGTGAAGGCAATATTCGTAACGTTTTCAATGTTTGTTCTTTCACGGTTGAAAATCCAAAAAATAACATTTCTTAAATATTTTTTGCAATTACAAAGCATACATAAATATTTGAAGATGTTTATGTGAAAAATAACGATTATTCAGTTTGAAGAACATAAATTCAAAAAAGGTATTGTGGGTTTAATTAGCAAATGTCTTCAAACATTTTCCGCTGACACACTGTTTTGATGTTTGGTGGTGTTTTATCTTGGTTAGGTTATGTCTTGAAAGGCATCTTGAAAAATTCGATTGTATACCAGCACTGGTAATCAGACACTTCAATACGCGGATGAAAAGAATACATAACATATAACTTATTGTAATATTAACTATATCTTTCTTATTATATGCGAATATTGTAGTATTTCTTTCACCAAAATGTAATAAACTATGTAAATAAAGGTATATGTCATGGCCGTCGGCATAATTTTCCAAAGGGGTCGTTTTTTAAAAAGAGCACACCCGAGATACAATTGTGCACCAAATATTGGATGCACAAGTTTTAGAAGGGGTCTAGGGACAGATTAATTTCAATATGTAATTTCATAGATAGGGCATTTTTCTTTATATATAAACACGTCATGACGTAGTATGTACAGGTACAGTGTACATAGTGTGACATTTATATTATTACCTGAGGGGAACGGGCAATATTTTTTGAAAAGGCAATTATTTACCCTCTACCCCTTTACCTATGCAGACTTTATTAGATGTTTAGATTAAAATACACCATAGAAAAAATTAATACTAAAATATAGAAAAGGACACCCTTATTTAAAAAGGGCAGAGATTCAAAAAGTTATTCGAGAGATTTAAAAAGAGATTCGAAACCCCCCGCCCCCTGGCGACAGCCATGCATATGTACATGAACTCTACTTGCCTCATCAATGCACGTAGTTGCTATACCTTTGGGTGTAATAAAAGTTCCAATTTTAAGTTGCCGAATTTTTAGTTCCCAAAGTTGCTATACCCTTTGGGTGTAATAAAATGTTCCAATGCTGGCTAAAAAATTTAAAACATCCAAAATACAATCTTAAAATTATATATAAATATGGAAATAGGTTGTTACAGAAGACCTCATATGCGAATGCGACATAACATTATGTACAATTTCGTATGACTCAATTCTCATGGTTCTGAATTTTTGAGGGAATCCGAAAGACTACGAAAAACTTTGCAAAAATTAATTTATTTTGGCAGAATTGATAAAAAACGCGCAAAAACTTAAATAATAATAAATAATTATATTATGATATATATTATGCAGTGATGGTATTATTATTACATACAGATTGAACGTCATAAAAATCTAAAAGTTATATATCAGAGAACAGTTTAAGTGGTCTCTCAGACCTTTGTGAACACTACTTAAAATGTATTATTTAAATAATAACGGCATAACCATAATCATAGTATAAAAATTGTAAAAATGCTAAAAATGAATTAATTTATGGATTTTAAAATATAATATCGGGAAAAATATTATATATCTAAAGCATTTTATATTCATTAGACTGGCGGTATGGTTTTTAAGTCATTAAAAAATGTTTTTATTGGCTCCTGTTATATTCACTTGTTGTTTAGGAGCATACAGAAGTTCCCAAACATGCAACAGATTCTTAACTTTTGTTGTCCCTGTATTTGCTTTAACTGATGTCTAGTATCTGTCTAACGAATTTACATTATTTAGTAAAGAATATAGTAAATAAAAGTATAACTGAATAAATCACTCTCAGAAAAAGTTAGTGCAACAATAATAATAAATATAATCAAAATCAATACTTATTATAACAATAAATAAAGAATTGGCTTTATATCCATTTTAAGTCGTTTTACGAGGGTACACAAGTATCTACAGGTACATAATATAAAAAATGCATATATCTTTTATTGTAATTGAAAAGAGTTAAAGTAATATATATATATATATATATATTTAAAGGAGAAAGACTAAATAAAGTAACAGAGTGACAAGCAATAGATTTTAAATGACAAGAGTATAATATAAAATATAGGGTTAAATAATAACCTCAACATAGTTCTTGAAGCTTGTTATTACATAAGAAGGATTTAGCGACTGGGAGAAAAGATTGTCTGTATGTTCGGCAGAACATGTTGGTCTGTTCACCGCTTTGCGTACCATAGTGATTATTTGCAGTGTATTACAATATAGTAAACAAATTTGATAAATGGATTTTAACTGTTATTCAGTCAAAATATTAAACTGATCTATAATAAACTGATCGATAATAAACTGATCGATAATAAACTGATCGATAATAAACTGATCGATAATAAATTGATCGATACTAAACTGATCGATAATAAACTGATCGATAATAAACTGATCGATAATAAACTGATCGATAATAAACTGATCGTTAATAAACTGATCGATAATAAACTGATCGATAATAAACTGATCGATAATAAACTGATCGATAATAAACTGATCGATATTAAACTGATCGTTAATAAACTGATCGATAATAAACTGATCGATAATAAACGGATCGATCATAAACTGATCGATAATAAACTTGATAGATAATAAACTGATGGATAATAAACTAATTGATAATAAACTAATTGATAATAAACTGATCGATAATAAACTGATCGATCATAAACTGATCGATACTAAACTGATCGATAATAAACTTGATAGATAATAAACTGATGGATAATAAACTAATTGATAATAAACTCATCGATAATAAACTGATCCATAAAATATTTGTTGCGAGTATTTGGTTTCAAAATATCTATAATGACGATAATGAGTGCAATCTATTAAAAAAATGACGTCAGTTGATTTGAAGTTAATGTATGATTTTAATATTTAATTATCAATATAAATTTAATTTCAATTTAACAGTATAGTAGGTGACATCATTCAGAATATTTGAATTTAAATGATCTTTTAGAAATAAGTATCTACATTCTTAATTAGGTTTTCAGGTAATTATTATATATGTGACCGAAATATAATTTATTCATTTTGAAACTTGTTTATTTTTCTTGGATAGAAAAATGAAGAGTTAAATAGTATAGAAGCTTATTTAATAAATAACATGGTGGATACTTTTTAAAGTGGATGTTACATATATAAATTAAAAGTTTCTCAATAAAAAACAATTTTCTGCATTCTTTTTAAATTTACTGAATTTTGAACAGAATACTTTCTAAGCTTTCTGGCTTAGATTGCTTCTTGGGTTTTGGTAATTATCAAATTGAAAAGAATAACTAATCTTCGTTGGTCTAATTTGTTTAAAAGAAAGAAAACAATTTGTTGTTATTAATATATTTATTTAAAAGATTTCTGATTAATTTTTACACTAAAATCCGCATATAATACTATTTTAACTTACTATATTCTACATTTATATATTAGACGTTTCCTTGTCAATAAAAACATTAAATATGCATCACATAGTAACAGTTTTTCTATATTTTGAATGCATTTTAGTAAGCCTAAGTAGTATATTCGTTGTATATTGGCTATTTAAGAATAACAATTATTTAATTGTTTACATTGAAGTAACAATGTAATACTTTATGACCTACATACTTTTTTTTTGTTATCCAAAAAAGGGTCAAAGGTTAAGTGAGGGGAGAAGAAAAAGACGCATATGTTGTTACGTCGTCTGTAGTACAAATATTTTAAATTCAATTAAACTAAAGTTGTGAAACACAAGCTAAATATTGAATATAAATGTTTTTACATTTTTTAAAGAAACGTTGGTCACGTAGGTTGGTTATATCAGTGACGTCAAAACTTTAACTTCTATCACACAAAAAATAGATTTACCGTATTTTGCAATAATTTGGGGACTATTTTCAAATCTACTGTGCGTATTATCAAGGTATTATATAATAAATATTTCTATAATCAAAGCAACGCATATTTTTATTATAAAAAAATTACAAGAACTTATTTTTCTAAATGAAACCTATTTTAATAAATGTAAAACATTTCATTCTAAAGATGTTAAATGACTAAACATATCAGAAAACAGAATTTAAAAAACGATCAAAAAATTATAATCACATAGTTTACCGTCAATGACGTCAGCATTTGACGACCTCAATTTTTTACGCTGAGCCACACCTGCCTTTTTGGACTTTGTTTCATGCATTTCATATTGTTCATGCATGTTTTTTTATTGTTGCATTTATAGAAAATACCTATGTACATAAGATTTTAATATTTAACATATTCAGGTTTATTACCACTGAACATTTACTGAGGCCCATTTGTATTATTTGTACTTGTTATAATTAAATAAAGTGGTAACACATTATAATAGCAGGGTTCGTGTAAATCCCTATGGTGCGCGACTTCTGGGCCACCATCTAAATACAAATGCTATATATATATATATTAAAAATATGATCATAACTGAAAATGTTAGATGTTCAAATGTTAATTAATTACATTAATTTAAAAAATACATTAATTGTCACATAACTTAGCACGACAAATGGATTGAAATATACCTCAAGATAATCAACTACAAGCCTAATAGTCTTTCCACACTAAAAATAATTTTAACGGATAACCGTATTGAAATTATTTAACCCTTGAAACAATACATTAAAGATTTATTTTTAGTGGGTAATGCAGTTAAATTTATTTTTAATATAGCAATTCATAGATTTTTAACTATTGTAACTATTCCAAATTATGTTTATAGCTACATTGTAATACATTTAATAATACAACATAATAATACAACAAAATAATACAACATAATAATACAACATAATAATACAACATAATAATACAACATAATAATACAACATAATAATACAACATAATAATACAACA
>JAUZND010030459.1:0-23054 GCA_034780555.1 Coelogynopora nodosa
CCATGTCCAAATATGGTTATTATTTTTCAGCTCTGAACTGATCTTCCTTTTTTGATGACCATACCATTATAACTTTCGTAACATACTCCTGTAAATGTACTTTTAACCATAATATAATAAAATGTATTTCACGATATTTTATAGTTTATATAGATATAAATAATAGATATAATATATATATAATATATAATGCTCAGAGTATTGTCTATATATTGATTCAGTTAGTATAATTTTTTTTAAAAACCCGACATAGTATAATTATATTCAATAGGCCTATGTATATTTATATGAATATAATTATATGCTTCCAACTCTTCCTCTAAACTAATTTTAGAGCTCGATAACTACAGCGAAGATAAGTTTTAATATTATTATTATGTATTAATCATACAGATATGAAGCATAATAGGCTACGATATTTGAAATATAATACGAATCCAAGATTACAGTTTACATTTATTAAATAAGTTATAAGCAGAATATCTATTATATTACATTATCATGAAATATATATATTATGAAAATGTATTACGATGTATCCATTATCTCAAATAATATTATCTAATTAACAGCGTTCGCTTTTTAAAGTTAATTCTACATTATCAATTCTAAATATGTTGAAATTGTAATTTTTTACTTGATTAAACTTATTATTTTAATTGGCTTCTATTTAGGTAAAATATCTGAATTTGATGAAAGTGAATACCCATGATTGAGCACGAAAACTCACGGACACTACTTGTTTATATATTGTTCGTTTCTTTATAGATATATGGTAACTTGTTTTTGCATTATATACTCTTTTAGCACTTACAATGTTCGTGTTATTTTAAATAATACATTTTAATATAAGGATACGATCACGCATACAATTGAATGTCACGTAGGTTGATTTTAAGGATTTTAAAGTATATTTATCGTATTGAAATTAATGTTTGTGTTTTATATAGCGATAATTTTATTATACAAACATCATATATTTCCTTTTAAACATGTCAAAAATCATGCACTTCGAATAAAATTTTTTTTATGAGTTGTAAAAAATCTATATTGGTAGTTTATTATGTTGTATAGATTTTATATTACTTTTTAATATGTGGCGAATTTGTATCCAGTTTCTATCAACTATATCTATATAAGGATAACTTCAACTAAATTAAATCTAATAAATTTCAACATTCTCCAAAGTTTCATAAATATGTTCTAAATTAAAGTACGAAATGGATCCATAAATTGGCGAGATATGGCGTGCAAACTTTTTCTAATGTCATATCTATATCAATAGACCATTTATTTAGGGGAAAAAATTATATAATTTTATCAAAACTTTCACAGACTCTTCAATAACATATTATACACCATGAGTGTGAGAGATATAAGCTAAGGTTGATACCACTGTTTACACTCTCTATAACCTATATCGTAGAGTGCGGCAAAATGATTCAACAGGTGTGTTACTTATATTATGTAGTATTAATTGTAAGTAGTCGTTGCTCAATTAAAAGAGGAATATTTATATTATAATGTAAGATGCGCCGAGAGTACACGTAATCATTATGATATTGAGGTTACGCGCCACGCAATACTGACCAATAAAATCTCAATAATACACTCGCATGTGAGAAGAGCGTTGAGTGGACAATGGGCCAATGTAGAAAGAGACCAGGCGCGGCTTATTTCTTTGATCTGTCGGTGGACATCAAAGGTCTCACTCGATAGTAAGTCGCATTCCCATCATTTACTCGAGTTTAATGGGAGTTGCTTATTAGAGTAATCTAATGAAGAGCCTTTCATAATATCATACTTGTGTTGCCTGTGACGCAAAAATTCATTTAATGGGGGGTGCTTTACCCTATAGCTGCTGATGTGGGTATTGTCCCTGGATCGAAATTACGTAATTATAACGGCCAGTAGTCTTATATAAGCATGTGATGTCAGTCATGAAATTATGTGCTAGTGGTGGATAGTACAAGTTACGTATATATAATATACAGTAGTTTTACTTTAAAAATATAGGATAAAAATAATTGACTTCATAAATGTATAAGTCATAAGCAAGATGAAATATTCCCTGATATGTTTTTATATTTTCGAAGAAGATTGGTGTATTATATTATGAGTAAAATATGCTCAATATGTATGCTTGGTTGCATCAAGTCTGCTTATAATATATATTAATCGATCTTTTTTTTACAATCATAGTTTCTTTTAAATGTGGTTAATTTAGAGGATACATTAGATAGAAAACCCGAAAACGTGTTCACTAGCACTATCGTCTAAACTTATTAAAAAAATAACCGTTTTTAAAATACACAAATTTCAAGTGCTATAATAAAAAATGGTGAACTCTTTAATGGTTGCATGTTGGCTTTAGTGTATGTAAAACTAAAGTTATAAATAAATATATTGACATCTCCTCTAGCTCTTTGTTCTCAAGAAACTATAGATATACACTGACATATTTATCACTGCTCGTGATTTCATTTAACTTTTGATTGACCCCCTCTACAAAATGTTAGTTTCTCTTCTCTACTATCTTACTCCTGCTAATACATATTATACTGTTTCATTCAACCTATTAACTATTTTTGTGGACATACAATATATTTAATTGGTAAAAGGGGATTTTTTACATTAAATATTAGCGCATATAACATATGTCTACCCGATGAATTCTTTTATGCCAATAAGGTTTAATTAGTTGGATTAATAGCTTTATAAAATGAATATAATTATAGGCATGTATCTATTTGTTAATTGAGTAATTAATACTAATAACATTATTGTGTAAAACGGTTGAGTTACCTGGATTTTAATTTGTTCGTTTTATTTATGAAAACCTATTTTCCGCACGCTCAAATATACCGATTTCCACCCAGTCTCAATGGATGAAATAAATACGATGACCTTTATTAGATAATTGTCCGAATTTTTATATAGAGGTAGTATAGTGATGTCATTAATACTTCTACTCTGTTTTTTCTCTGAAAATGATTTATCAAAGGTTATTTTTATTCAAAAATAATTTATTATATACATTTTTCGATTGCGATTTGTTGCTGTATAAGTAAACTCAATTTTTGATAAAAAAATCAAATAATGAAGTTTCTCAAAATAATCATTTTAACAAGTATACACTTATGCACGCAATTTTTCCGTCTTGATAACAATTTAAACTTTCGGTGCATAATTAAGTTATAACCAGCCCGGCTGGTGTTTCTTTATATAGCTAAGTTCTAAATACACCTTCAGTTAAAAAGGTATCTATAAAAATACTATAACATTATTAGAACGAACATTTCTCAGAATTCGTAGTATCAGTACTATCAGTACCATCAGTAGTATCAGTACTATCAGTAGTATCAGTACTATCAGTAGTATCAGTACTATCAGTAGTATCAGTACTGTTAGTAGTATCAGTACTATCAGTACTATCAGTAGTATCAATACTATCAGTAGTATCAGTACTATCAGTAGTATCAATACTATCAATAGTATCAATACTATCAGTAGTATCAATACTATCAGTAGTATCAATACTATCAGTAGTATCAATACTATCAGTAGTATAAGTAGTATCAATACTATCAGTACTATCAGTAGTATCATGCAGAACTATCAGTAGTATCATGCAGAACTATCAGTAGTATCAGTACTATCAGTAGTATCAATACTATCAGTAGTATCAGTAGTATCAGTAGTATCAGTAGTATCAGTACCATCAGTAGTATCAGTAATATCAGTAGTATCAGTAGTATCAATACTATCAGTACTACCAGTAGTATCAGTAGTATCAGTACCATCAGTAGTATCAGTACTATCAGTAGTATCAGTAGTATCAGTAGTATCAATACTATCAGTACTATCAGTAGTATAAGTAGTATCAATACTATCAGTACTATCAGTAGTATCAGAACTATCAGTAGTATCAGAACTGTCAGTAGTATCAGAACTATCAGTAGTATCAGTAGTACCAGTACTTATAGTTAACTGAAAACTTTTTAATTTGTTAATATAGATCCGTAATTTATCATAGTCATATAATAAACATAAAGTTGTAATGTTAAACTATATTGTTTTAATGCAAGTAGAACAATTAATTAACATTACATTTTAATTTGCACTTTTGTGATGAAACTTTTATAATGTATTATGAAAATGTATTGAAATATAGATAAAATAAACTATAACGAACTTCATTTTAAACTACGAATTAATTTCTTCTAAATGAATAGGCAGACATTGATTCATTAACTTTTATAATAAGTTTTTCTTTTTAATATGTTACTTTCAAATAATTTTTTTCAAATTTTGATCTCAAACTATAATCTTTTAAAGTTTGCGGCAAACGATAAATCGAAACTTCCAGACTATTTGAGGATAACTACATACAGAGAAATGCTTTCAAGAGACATATTTGTTGACGTCTTTTCAAGCGTGTTAATTTTGAAATGCTATATCTTTTGACTATATCTTATGAAATTTATTTACTCAGCTATATGCCAAAAACGATATATTTTTATATCTGATTTTCTGAATCACTAGCACTCTTCGTCATTAGAATTGCGTCATTTTCTTGCTCAAGTTTTATTATGACTTTTATACCATAGTAAAAGGTTTTAATAAGTTAAAATAAAAACAAAATCTTTTAATATTTGAAGCATTATTTATTAGGATATTGTTTCTAAACATAGAACCAGATTGTTTACTGCATATAGCACTGTACATAGCTATTTTACCTGCAGAAATTAGTGGAAATTATTAAGTATATTACCCATTATAAATAACCGAATTCCAGGCATACTTTCGTTGCCTATTAACCCTCATGGGGTTTATTGCTATATGGCATTGATGTCATCAAAGAACTGTAATATAAACCGTAACGGTTCCATTCCTATACGTACAAAATGTATTATATAGGTTTATTATCGCAATCATTATGAAAAAACACTGAACTACGGGTGATAGTAAAATGAAAATAGGGTTAACAACTTCTTTGGATGCAACATTATTATTTGTTGTAATATTTGCCCTGCTAATATTTTCGTTGTTATATTATGTATTACTATTAGTTTATATATATAGCTTTTTCTTGATATAATATATATTCAGAAAATTTTCTCACGTTTAAAGTGGCCTGTAAGCCAATCAAACGAGAGCGCCAAAAAAGTCAAAGTGAGATTCAACCTAGTGGCGTAATGATGACAATAAATGTGTTTCAAAGCATAATATACAGTTTTGTCGAAAGCGGTGTCTTTCATCTCACTTAAGTGTTCAGTAACATAAAAGTTGGGCCAAATTACTTGATGATGATATCAAAAAGGCGATCTCATGGCAGTGGACAGGTGTGACGACAAGGAACGTCGAGATAGTATTTCAGCCAATACAGAAACCGATTGAGCGCAAAACTTTCCCCGACAACCACCGAGAACAACCACGCGCAAGAAAGCAAGTAGTGAGGAGCAGCAAAAAGCACAAAGAAAATCATGCACTACACAACAACAGCAACACCCCTGCTCTATATGTACTACACACTCGTCATCGGCCTCTCAGTTATCAGCGCGGCCAGCTCCGAGGACTCGTTCATTGAGTGGGCCGCCCAGGCGCACGCCTACATTCAGACCCTCGACTGTCACCAGGTGGGCTTCATCAGCTCCCTGGCCGAGTGCCAGCTGGTGAGGCGGATGGCCCGCGGTGAGATGGCGGTGCACATCGCCCCACCGCACCCCGACGGCCGGTTCCAGGTGGTGCTGCCCGAGCGGACCTGGGTCAACCGGGGCGACCACGATGCCGTGCTGGTTCTAGACCCCTATCCAGCGCACCTGTTCGGACACCTCGTGGTCGTGTTCTATTTGGATCGCGGGCTGACGGGGGTGCAGTGCGAGCTCAAGGGGGGCAACATGTTGGGTGAGTGGCCCTGGTTATGGCGCTGATTGTTGCCTGTTTTGATGAAAAATACTTTATATTGATATTTTCGGGTAAGATTGAACAATGTACTGGATAACTATAGAGTCAGTGTATACAATACAATATTATATTTTCTTTTTCGGAAAAAATTAAATCTATACAAAGTTATGATGAGAAAATGTTTTTGTAAGTAGTAGTTCTGTATGTTTTCTGTTTTAAAAAAATAGATTATACATATGACCAATTACGAATTTATCTATTACAAAAAAATTGAAAATCTATTCCCATTTTTATATTTACAAATGAAATACTAACTATTAAAAAATCTATCAAAACATTAAAAAACTTATTTATAAACATTAAATACATAGCTTTAGCGAAGGCTTTTCTTTAGGATAATTAATATAACTTAATAGGCCTATATACTTCTTTTCAAACCTATAATTTACAAAATGACAGACAAACGCATCTTATATAATTTTATTCAACGTATACAAATGTAAATAAAGTCAATTTACATTAAGCACATTATAGAGTAATAAATATGTAACTTATAAATAAATAGTAATAAATAATATAATATAGTTACGTATATTTATTAATATAATAGAATGTGTATAATATAAATTTACTTATATACGTATATAATACATAATATAAACACTTATCATTGAAGAAAATTCTAAGATGCGTTTTTCTATGTCATGCATTTTGTAACTTATTGGTATGAAAGAAGTATTAAGGTATATTAACATTAATTATCCTAAATAAAAGCTTTCGTCAATGTCCATTGCTGTTCGTATTTATTGTCCATATGTTTATAAGCAATTTTTTTAATATATTTCTACACCATTTACAATATACAATTGCTTATAATAAAAGCAATAAAGAAATTCACACTGTGTATATTATGTTTCGTATGAACATTTAAGACACTTTCTTGGGATATCCCCTATTTCTTAGTCCCCTATTGTTACGATAATATATGGTTTACTTTATTTATTGTTACATAAACATTATAAGGGAATTTTAAACTATATTACCATGATTAATTTGTAAAAGTAAACATTTGTTTGTTAGCATGTTTATTGTTATTATAATAAAACAAAGTAAAAGAATTATCACAAATTAAAAAACAAATATAGTGAGAAAATGAAACGAAACATATAAAAGCTCAGTAAACTAGTTACACAGGTTACAGTGTAGTACATTTTTTAAGTCTATAAAACATAATTTTATATTTTAATATAGTATATTGAAGATACAATATGTGAATAAATTTATAAAAACAGTTGATACTCAACAAGTCAACACAGCTTCAATAGAATTTTATAATTCCAAGTGAAAACAGTGTTTATAAATCTTGAAAACGGTGCTACATGAAAAGACTAATAATGTCACAAAATATTCGCCCTTCGTCCTTGGGGAAATAAAATATGATGGATTGCAGCTAATATGATATGTTTGGTCGAGCCAAATAATATGACGTTGGATCTGTTATTTAAGACGTGACGGTTATATGATGTGCAACTCTCTGAAAGTGTCTCGTAGCCGTAAATATCAGATATCTGAAAATTAAAAGAAGAACTTTAAAAAGGTAATAATTTAATATGTTGCTTTACATGATTAATAATTTAAACTGGAAAGGTCTAACACACATTATGAATTTGAAAAATACTAATCACAAGTTTTTATTTATAAAAAATACGGGCTTTTTATTATAGATATTTAAGAAAAATATTATATTAATTATATAGCTATAATAAAATTATCTAAATAATTTATTTAAAAATATATGTTTTTATATACCGGTATTTATCCAGACAGTTTATTTATTCTCAAATGTTTTTGACTGAAAACCTATAATTTCTTAATATCAAGTAAATAGAAGTAAACCGAAAATTGTTCTAAAATCGTAATCCTTTTTAAATGTGTATTAATTGGTTAGTTTAACATTTTAAATATGAGTTAATTATCCCGAGAAGTTAGATTTTACAACTTTGGAATAGTTATAGTATTCCTAATATAATTTTTTTGTTAGATTCATTGTTACTATCTAATAATAATAATTATATATGTTATAACAAATATACCGTTTGAATGCAAATACTATCAAAGTCAAAATATTTAGCTAATTTATTCCGCATATTTTGATTTAGGCATATTGAATGCTATTTGTTTTTATTCCACAATATTTACAAGTATTTTATTAAATTTGAAATTAATAGACTTATAGAAATAACCTGAATTATGGATAATGGAGATTTAATTAGTTCTAATAATACAAATTAATATTTAATAATATTTAGAAATAAACAAAACTAATTAAATTGTCGATATGGTTCTAAACTCTCCCAACCTATGAAAGTATTGAATGATAATTATTTGCGAAATAGTACGCATATTATAAAATGCATTGTACTGAATTATATACGTTAGGGCCATTCTACAATTAGAGATCCTATTGAGTTTCAGAAAATGTTCTTCAAAAGTCATGTAAAATGGTTAAAACTATGATGCAGATTACTAAAACGGTAACGTGTCTGTTGAAAATATGTATTATTATAAACAATTTTAATGTAATAAATTTTTTTCTTTACAGCATTAAAATTCCATTGAAATGTAATCAATGGATCAAATTAAGCGACATTTGAGAACAAAATAAATAGTATAATGTAACGTATCTGTTCAAAATAGATAGGTAAAATAATAACAATTATTAAATACTGTATTTACATAATTTATAATGACAATCTATAAGTACATTATTCGAAATGGTTATTATTAAACTTGACATACTCGTATATAATAAAATAAAATTATTCTTATAAAGTCCAGAACAATATATTGACATATCTGATATTTATTGAGTTGTTTTCTTAGTTTTTCTTTAACTGTGATTATTTCATAGATTTGATGTAGTTGAAGACTAACTCTCGCATAAATGTCATGTTTTTACACTTTAATTGTCGATCATTTCTAAAACTAGTTATTTTACGTTAATAAAAATAATTCTGCATTATAAACTGGAAAGATGTGGATACGATATATGAAACAACATGCCTATATTAGCTTTGTAATATATTAAAATAGTTATTAAAAATAGTTACGTATCTGTTCCTCTTTTTGGTGAAATTTTAAAATTGAAATATATTTAAATCGAAACTATTTTTTCTAAGTTTTCAAAGTGATGAATATGCAAATGATCTTTTTTCATTGAATCATGTAATGTATGATCCGGATATTTTACTCAGTGCCTAAAATACTGAAAATACTGTGGCTTATGCAAAATTAATAGAAAAAATATCGTTATCGTAAAATATAATATACATTTAACTTAAAAATAAAATAAATTATTAAAATAACCAGCAATTTTCATACTTAAATAGCACTCATACTACTTATATTTATATATGTAAGTAGTATGAAAATAATATATACTATTATAGAGCTCGTGATCTGGAATCAGATACAAAAATAATCAAGTCATTTGGTTGCATTGATCAAAAGTTATAGAATATATTGGTCAATATATAGCATAATATGGTTATTTTCCCATTGTTTTCCTAAACTAGAATTTATGACATAATCAGGTCATAAAAATGATTCTAATTGATTAATTTTTTTAAATGAAAATAGACGAAGGGTTAAGACGCAGTACAAGCAGGCTGCCTTTGAGTGTATCTCTCTACCCCTTCCTTCCCAGAGAACAACTACTGCCTACACCTGGCCTCCAAGCGCCGGTGTCGACATGCCTTCCACGAGAGTGTCCATGCGGACAATGTGCACCGGTTCTGTGAGGTCCACTTCCTCCCCGTGGTCAACTTCAGACACCTGGACATCGGCAAGGCGGCTCAGTACCTCCAATGCCGGGAAGACATCCCCGACTTCGCGCCCTGTCCGCTCAGACGCAATGTCACCGATTTTGGTGAGCATGACGTGCTGTTAGCTTTCCTTAAAGATAATTGTACGCAGAATTTGTTTTTTTGGGGATCTGGAAATTCTTATTGATTTTGAGAAATTCCTTTGAAGCCCTCCTCGTCCATCGAACCATCTTAGGCTTAAGCATTATCTTGAAATTTAGAATTTGTATACTTAGAAATAAGATTGAATAATCCTTTTTTGTCAATTTACGTTTTGTTTATTATTTACACCCTAAAATAAGGTAGCTAGTCTTGTTTTATCTATTAATGTACATTATCTAGTATGGCTTCCATTTTTAGGCAAATCAATCTTTTTGGGTAGAAACTGTCGTTGAGGCAGGTCTGTGCCTCTCTAAAGTTATTGGCGCGACTAAATATAATGTTAAGTTTAGTCTCTTGTGTCTACGGTTAATATAAATACATAAAACGAGTGTCATAAAATCAAATAAATTAAATTGTTTAAATTTCTTCATATTTTACAGCTGTTATTAATTTGTGATTTCGTACGTTATGTTTCATAACACTTTAATTAGGATATTTTTGTAGGTATCATTTAATGCGTATCGCTGCATACCAATCTAATAGAGCAATTTAATACAATATGTTTCATCAATAAAAACTGCAAAATATAAAACCCAAATTGTATTGGTAATTGACAAATGGCATGCAGTATGTCTTCTGTAGTAACACATGTTATGTCACCTGATCTAATGAGGTAATATCCAACCGCAAATGTGTAGTATACGCATTGCCTGCCAAACATGCGGACACACTTTCATATAAGGAACCTATTCATTCCAATAATATATTATGTAGCGCATTTACTGCATTGTCCAATCAAATGGTGGTATTCACATATATATTATTATATATATTTTTGTATATATTATTATTTATTTATTATTATAGTATTTTTTATATATTATTATTTGTATATATTATTGTATATATATTATATATACATCTACATCTTTATATGTATATAATACACCTCCATAATATGATGATATTCTGTCTGCGGATAATACAACATAATATATATTGAATATCTTTAAAGACAATTATCATTTTACCACTTAGCTGTAGTGCACCCAAAAGGGGAGAATTATGGACCGAAAATTGATATTTTCACGAAATGCCTTTTTGCATATAAAATATATATACGCACACTGAATTATGAAAAGTAATAAATAATTGAATTATTAAATATTTTATAGAGTAAATATCTGTGTAATTTAGCCATAATTTTATTGTAATCCGCTCTTTACAGTAGAAATATTAAGCTATCAATCATAACAGCTTGGAACCGGTGTTCGGTAATTTTCAAAACCTTATATTTATGGAGAGGTAAGTTTTATATATGTTGAAGTAGTATAGTTCTGATAGCGTAAGCAAAGAGTCTGTAATAGCCTATCGTAATCAGATGATAAAATGGTAAAAAGAATGATGTTCACTATAAATATTTATAATATTATGTTAACCGGAAACATATGTTTCTAAAAAGCAAGTATTTTATTCAATCATTTTGATTTAAACGTGATTTCATAAAATTTGAATGTTTACTAATTCGTCAGTTTTAATTATAATGGTCATTGTATCTCTCTAATGGGAGACCAACCTATTTTTCCAATAAATAAAATGAGACCAGTAAAAACATTGTATTCTGAAAAGTTTACTTGTTTAAATGGTTTATATTGTTTAAATGTTTAAATTTTGATGGAAATTATGCCCCTTTGACTTTGTAATTATGTACTCCTTTGAAATAATTGAATTGCATTTTTTTTCATTTAAGGATCACATATTTGCGCAAGTGAAATTTTGAATATATTTATGTGAATTAATTTAATTAGATTTGTCTGATTGCTGAAAAATCATTTTGTAAACAATTTATTACTGTGGATATTACTGAAATTGTCGAAACTAAATTTATAATCGATTGATTACGTCATAAAAATTAAGTCAACTAAAATTAAGTATTCTATAAACTTTAGCTTACAAATTCTAACTTTCATTATCATAATAATTTTTACATCATTTTTAGCTCATTTTGAGTAGTATAATATATATTATATATATATATATGACTTTATCAAGTTCGGTAATATATTCTACCAAATATGTGAAGTATAAAGTGCATTAAGAATTTGGCAAGGACTGATTAATTTAAAATGATAACCGTATAATATTTTGAATAGATGGGTGGGTCGATGCTGTGCTTTTAGTTGTGCTTTTAGTCCTCTTTGTGCTTTCAGGGTTATAAACTTGACCGTGCTATAAATATACCCCCCCCCTCCCTCCCTCCCCCTGAACAGTGATTCCGGCCAACTGCGACCCCCTCCGCACCAATAACCCGAGCTGCCGGCCCCCACTGGCCTCAATCGCGACCCCCTTACTCCCCTCGCCCTGCCTCCAGATGGACATCCGTTGCGACCAGGCGGTGCTGGTGGCGGGGGGCTGGCGGCCCGAAGGTGATGCGGCCCGAGCAGAGACCAACGTGCGCATCCTCTACTACCGGTTGAGGCAAACCGGCTTCCAGATCTCCAACATTCACAGCTTCCTCACGGATGGGCAGCATTGGCTCAGAGGTGCGGGAGATGAGTGAGAGAGAGAGAGAAAGAGAACGATAATGATGTGGAATTACTGAATAATATAAGGACACCATACAGGCAATCTATTATTATATATATTTTTTAATTTTACATTAAATTTTCATGAACACTGTATAATAGAGATATATAATAACCCTAACTATAACCATATTATAATAGATAAATAATATATTCTCATTGAAAACATGGATCTGTCTATAATATGTATATAATTCATTTTTTATCATAGATAAGTATGCTTTTAGTTAGCAGAAAAGGTATGTTTTTTATAATATTACTGTAATAAGCAATGAAAACAATAGAATTTCGAGCTATTTATTTTAGCTAAGTATGTGTGTAAAAGATGCGGTGTTTAATTTTACGTCTTATGGAATTTGTTCATCAATTTTCTTAATCTAAAAAGCCGCGTCCGTCAAAGACAAATTAAAATATTAAAATTAAAAGAGAATAGTTTTATCTAACGATTTCTAAATAATCATTAAATATAATTAATCTGAAATGTTCAACCTTTCATCAGGCTCACATAACAAAATATCTTTGTGTTAAATTATATTGTTGTACCATTATCTCTTTTTATTGAAAATTTACATCTTTTAGAACCAACGCTTGATCTAACAAAAAAATTTATTTATTTTTTAAATAATTAAAATAAAATTTCAAATGAACTTCGATTTATTCACATTTTAATGAAACACTCAATTAATACATAATGTAAAGCTCTGAAACTTCGGTCTATATTAGCTCAACAATGACACATTTCCTCGATGGTTGAAACCTCATAGTCATCAGCAGAGCTAGTATTACTCAGTGATTATCTTCAACGATAACTCTTCCGTTCTTCGTTGATTGACTGAACTCACATCGCCGGCGCAGCTGCACGGCACATTGTCTTTTCTCCTCCTACAGAGAATGCTTCTGTGATTACAGTGTCGATAGCACTGCGCCTGTCCCGCCAATTCATTAAAAGCATGTCAATGCTGGCATACCTTTGGTAAACTGAATGACAAAATTTCAGATATATTCCGCATACTCGCGCGACTTCCTCTCCTTTCTCTCTCTCCCTAACCCCCATATAATCAGTGGACAACACACCCAGATACCCTCCATTCATTAATTGCCGCAAATGGCTGCTTTGAATGACCAACTGTATGTGCGGTTTTAACTCCACATGCCTGCAATACAAAAAATACACTATACTATAGTTCGATATTAAGTATATACTACTGTACTGTGTGATACCACACGGTAATGGGCAGTAGATGGTGGGAAATAATGTAGAATAATTATTTGATGTTATTGCCAAATCACTGATAGGATAAATTAGGTTGTGACCGAATTTCTTACTACTGCTGAGGACACTGACAGTCATCCTGATTATTATAACTGCATGCTGTTCAGTATTAATAAATTACCATTTTTTAGCCACATTTTGGCCATTCATTCTACTCATTCGGCAAAAAATGGAAAATTTCGTTTGTTGTGAATCTGCAATCCTGTTTATAGAGACTTCACGAAATGACTAAACATATCATATTATGTTTTGATCGTTTGAAGACAAAAAACTGCTAAAAATTAGTAAAAAAATTAAATAAAACCATTTTTTAAAAAAGAATAAATTTAGTTCTAAATATTTTATCTACACAAAAGGCTTTATCAACTTGTATAGCTGAAATATTATGAGATAGAATTATTTTTATTAAAAGTGCATTTTTAGAATTATTTTCTATATTTATTTTCCTGACCCGTCTATTGCTTTTTGTATACAGCATTGTTCGGTTAGTGACAATCACAGTAATTCAACTCTGTTATTTCACTATATTTGAATTATTTCATGAGCATTAATTCTCACGATAGCAATATTATGCGTGTATGTAATATATTAAATTTATGTGAAACAATCTGCATAAAATTTAAGTAAATATAATCGATAAAAACGTCAAAAAGAACATTGAATTAAATACACGCTATTGGATCTTACGATCTTACGCAATTTAATATGTGAAATAACAATTTACAAAATACTTTTTTAAAGTGTCAATATTACAATTATCATAATTTCATGTATCTGTAAAAGACAAATCAGAAGATGTATGTAGTTAAAGTTATATCTTTAACTTCACAGAATCACTACCAAACAACTTTCACCCATCGGCGCGCATGAAAGTGGCACTTCGACACCACCTACAGACCCTCTGCTCCACTGAGTTCTGCACAAACACCCTGCTTGTCTACCTCAACAATCCAACCCGCCTTGACGGAACCATGCTCCTCTGGGATGCCAATCATGATGGCAAGGTGACAACATGCTTTCATTCTATTAAATCTATTCATTAAATTTTAATTATCTTTTATATAATTATGTATATTATTACTTAATTTTCTATTATTAGTTAATTAATAAATGTATTGACTTTGTTTATTTTCTGTAGATACACTAATTTTATTTTAAAATTTTAATACTTATTTACATAAATTAAACTATTATTATAAATGTATTTTTGTGTAATTTATGACATGCTACTAATTGAAATAATTAAGTAGCAATCGTCTTCCGTCTCTTAATATTAGTTTATAAAATTATTTTCTACAATTTAATTTTTTTTGCTGACTTATGAATAATTTGTACGTGTGTGGTTTTCAATTAAAAATGTTGTATTATTGCATTTATTGCGATAAAATGTCAGCAAAAATGACCCCTATTAAACATTGTAAGTTGCATAAGTTGTCAAGGTGCTAGTTTTGGAGTCTATATAAACATAATACCAATATTCAAAATTATTTATCCTAGCTATCGAATTTAGTCTTTTATAGTTACCAATGCTAACCACTATCACGTCATTTGGCTGATTTTAACATATGATAATGTAGTATTAGTTTTTGGGACTGTGTATTGTTTTAATTTCACTGAAGCTCTATCATAGTTGATTAAAATTAGGTTGTTTGTAATTTTTCAATGTCTACAGTAAGTAAATACATGACAGGGCCTATTGACCAGATGACTCGAATGCGAAAATAGAATGTCCCACTATATTATCATATTATGTAGATGCAAATGCAGATTTTTTTGTTTAAAAACATAAATGTATATAACTAAAAAAAATATTACAATATGGTGGATACCGATTCAGTAATTTTTGTTGTTGATTATTTTCAATGTTCAATTTCTTTGTTTCCTTGATTCTTCCAACACTTTCAACACTGATTAAATGCTGTACTAATCAACATTGTGGAACGAATATGTAGATTAGAGTATATGGATTTTAATTCAGTTGACTTTGAAATTATCCGGAGTAACTCTATTCCCAATCTGAATTTTGAATGACCAAATATATCAACCATCTTTTATACCTTAATTGTCTATAACTCTTCGCTGGCCATTCCACTGTAGGTGTCCTCGGACGAGAAGTACTCGATCGACGAGCTGGTCCAGGACCTGAGTCGGTGCAGAGCACGCAAGCTGGTCCTTCTGGTGGAGCAGAACTTCGCCGGCGACCTGCACCGCGCCCTGCAGGATCGGAAGCACCACTTCGAGAACACGGTCATGATCTCCAGTACGAATCGCTATGAGTTCTCGCGTGGCGGCGCCTTCACTGAGGCCCTGGTTGAAGCCGACCTCAAGAGGACCTGCATTGAGACGCTCACCAATGTGAGTTGGAGGGGAGTGGCTGGTGCGGTGAAGAAAATAGTGGGTGCGAAAACCCTGTATTTTTAATAATCAAGACACTGCACCTATAATAATTGTAAAATTGCCCCGTTGCTGGTGTGATTGCTATGATTAAATGCCCTTCTCAACCGAATATTTTCATGCCATATTATAAGCCAACAAGTTTCAGGTAGGTACTGTAGCATGGTATGTAGCACCAATCTCCAGAGTGCAACCAAAAAACCGCAGGCCCTCTATAGCAAAGTTTAAAGCTATAACATTGGGGTTTAGACCTGTTCGAGTTTGAATAGGGTTTGTAAAGCGTTTGTATAGGGTTTGTGTAATGTACCTTTGTGGTTTGTGTAATATTGTATATAGGGTTTGTATTGGGGTTCGCATATAGTGAAAAATCGATTTGAACTACTATTTAAATTATAATGGATCACAAAAACCGCCCTTTCTGATTGCTGTGCCCTCCACTCCAGAACCTACGTCTATCGCACAATGCAAGCATGCCGGTGGGTGCGTTCACAGGCCGTGAGGTGACTCCCTCCACTATCTTCGGGGCGCCTTGTGACACCCTAGCTGACGAGGACAATATGGCCGGCTGTTTGGCCTTGCCCACTTCCGTCTGGCTAAGGAACTTCATGCGGAGTGGACGTCGAACTTGAGCGTATCAGCCTATCCAAATGATGGGATGCAACCATTTGCGGGACGAAAATATATGGGCAAGATGCGCGACGGCGTCGTTACCATGACCATTCAATTTTTTTTTTATTTCTACAGTGTTTCTGTGTGTTTGTGTGATCATCATCAACCGTTGTTATAGCTCTACCTCATACTGATTTTAAACATGTTTGGTTGCATTGTAAACATCTTTGTATTTTCTTTAGTTTATGCTATATCTATAGCTTGCTATGACAATATATTTCTATAAAACATCGCGTGCTAAAATGTATATATTATATTGATATCCATGTTTTGTTAAACATTTGAGAAAATACTGTTCACGTCCAGTTATAAACTCTTTTTGTTAATTTTGAGATGTTACATTCATGCTACCTTCTACATATAATATTAAACTATCGTCTACTTAAACGAATATATATATATATATACATATATAGTAAATAAAATTATATTTTTCTATGTACACTACATATCCAGTAAAGCATTTGACAACATGTTAATCAATTGCAAAAATCAATGAAATCATTCCAACATCGTTTATATAAAAGTGCACCTCTCTGTTAATTAAAAAAATGTTAGCGGTTGAAGTTTAACTGAAATTCTACAATGAATAGTATAAGTTGTTCATAACAAGATAGCCAATTTATCCTGACAACAAAAAATTACAAAAAGACTAAACAGTCACAGTACAAAAACTTCGCCATTAAGAATAATTTAATTGATCATACTTCATTTTATGGTGTTCAATCGTATATTTTTATCTATCTAGTGTTTTATGTAAACGGTTATTTTTTGTTATTGCTATCTCGCATACATCGCAAAGGTTTTAGATGGTAAAAAGTGTGATTAGCGATTTATGTAATATTTTTAATATCGTCAGAATTAAAAACATTTAATGATAGACATTTATATTTATCCAGCTAAAGTTATCAGGTCAATCGTTGTCTGTGGAAAATTCTCTTGAAATAAATTTTTAAGAAATTTAACTTATACATGGAAATAAAAAAGCATTACAAATAAAACATCTCTATTCTGTAATATTTTAAAATCAAAAATGGCATTTATTATTAATAGGGTTTCAAAAATATTCATGATGTTTTCCTTAAAATAAAACGAGTTTTAAATTATAAATAAATTTCACTAATATACAGAAAAAAATAGCTTAATATAAAATTTAAAATATGATCACATATTTTAAACATTTTCGTTGTTTACATACTCTGTGTTATATATGACGCCATTGTGTGTATCCAAATTCCTTTGCCCTTTGCCACCGTCCCCTTTCATCTATTTAATGTACAGCAGATAATCATGATCAACTCATTGAAATCTTTTTAACTCACATAACTCACCATATATAGGCCTATATTCTTGTATACGCCACTAGCATCATCATTTACGATGATATAACAAATGTAATTCACTTCTGTAACAACATAAATATATTTCATTATTAAAAACAGATTCACAAGCTATCTCTATTATAACTATGTTCAGATTCGCTTACTATATTATTATACCTAGATTTCACCATTTCCCTATTTTTCTCTTTTCTGTCGCTTTCATACACGATTTAAATAGCTACAAAAAAGACATTGTACATTTTAGCTTAGCATATTATATATACATTTGCCTTTTTTAATTAAATTGTATACATCCTTAATACTGACGCATTTTGTTGCCAATAAAACATTTAGTATATAGCTAACATATCATAATATATACACAGATTGTTTTTATTGTCGTACATAGAAGTTTAGTGGTTGGTATAGCATATCATAGTACAATATAATAACTATATATAGGGGAAAGCTACTGTAAATAGAATAACTCATTTCTGACTAATTTACTGTGTAAGCCTTTTTCCATTGCTCTGTAACATCGAATTATACTATGTTTATACTATATATTATATGACTATGTCGATTACATTATTTTGCATAATATTGTGAGTTGTGCTACACATAGAGACTAAAACATCTATAAAATTGTGATAATTTTGAATATATTGTAACAGCAATTTAATATAAGTCTTCGAATTGTGTAGAATCCTCAGTTCTTTTCGTGTAAAAATGGAAAGAACACGTAGGTACCACCAGAAAGAGTAATACGGATAATATCTACCGAAGAAAGATCACGACTGTCACTGTATTTAGATCAATTAGAAATGATTTCCCAATTTTGAAATGTTTGTATTAATTAAATGTGTCTCTCATACTTTGAGGTTATAATTTTTGGCTACACAAAATGGTGAACATAGTTGCGTGTATTTTATTGGTAACAATTGCATCTTATCAGCTCGTTGAAGCTTTTAAATATTCTTGTTTAGACAAATCTGTTTGTCACGGTAAAGCGGACGGATTTGTGTAAGTACTTATATGCAGATTATTATTAATTATTTATATGTTAATTATCATCAAAATATTTCACTTAAAAAATATTTGACAAAAATTCTATGAATTCTATAAAATCAATCTTATATATTAAGATAACGCAATTTTAATATTGATACGTTTAACTGGATCGAGATACTAAGTTATAACCAGTAGAAAGTTGAGATATATAAGCTGTGGGTGAGTATACTTTTCCTCAATGGCCAGAACATAGTTTTTGATGTAAATATATTGACAAATATAGTACTCGAATCAACGCAAAGTAACCTGTTGTACAAATCCGATTATATCATTAAATAATTAATATAAGGTATATTATTGAATACTCTATATAAAAAATATTTTGATTTGTCACTATGATTGGGTATAGGAATAGCCGATAACGCTGGTTTGCGGATGCCAAGGGTGTTGTCTCGGAACAGGTTCGAGCCCGCCCTTGGACTCTCCTGTTCCTGGCTAGCAGCTGTGTTAGTCCAGAGTTAGCTATCATTTATGCGTTTGTTTATTATGAAAAACGTGAGTCTTTTTCTGAGAATATGTTAAATGTCACCAATATGCTTATGTCATTAATATAAGCCATAAAATATATTTTTAAGTGACTAATCTTCTATTAAATATAATTAAGAGATAAGTGGCTTCCCAAATAGTAATGTAATAAATATATGGTTAGGGTATAGATTACAAAAATTGATATATTATTAATCAGTCAGATTTATGGAGTTAACTTATTGGAAGCACAGTCACATGAAAAACAATAACATAGGTATAAATATTAATAATCGAATGGACAGAATTGCAGTAAACAGTTGTACAAATAGTCAGATGTCATGCAAACAATTACTGAATTTACAAATAAGAAGGAAGTAAGAAATTCAGGAAGAAAGTATGTCCTGTTAAAATATTTAGCTACGGTGAGATGATCAGCTGAAATTGTTATACAAAAGTAAAGTGATCATATGTACAAAATTTAAGAAATTCAAACAGTTACATTACGAAATGACAAAGAATAGTTTGTTAAATGTACTATTAGTTGGATTCTGAAATTGTCATTATGTGTATAATATATAGTGTGCAGCAAAATATTGATGAAACGTAAACATTTTGTGAGGCATAGATTTTTACTTTAGAGTTTAGTTTGTGCGTTTCAAAATACAGCTATATTTTACAAAATTAATATAAAAAATAGAAGTTTAATTATGGCAACTTTGATTGTTCAATTATAATGCTACCAACAATCTCCTGATCTAAAATTATATTATCTTTAGGTACTACAAACTGAATTAGTTACTTTATATAAAATATAGAAGCTGCAAGAGTAATTGGAAATTATTAAATAAAAATTGTCATTGACATGTATATTTCAGATTTCAAAGCAGGTGTGACGGATCGTGTAGATGTTTCAACAAACAAGCTTATTGTGACTGGTATGACTGTCCTCACCCAAAGAGTTCTATGGAATTGAAGACATTTGCTATGCAATGCAATAATATACACAAAGAGGTAAAATATTGAAAATCAGTATCAATAACATAAAAGTAATTATCTTATATTATGTACGTAACAAGATATAAAACATTATCGAACTTATCTTTGTCGATATACATACAATATATAATATAGTGTATAACACCTGAATATATCATATAGGCCTACTCCTAACTTATATTATCATATACTCCTAACTTATATTATCATATACTCCTAACTTATATTATTATATACTCCTAACTTATATTATCATGTACTCCTAACTTATATTATCATATACTCCTAACTTATATTAGCATATACTCCTAACTTATATTCTCTTATATTTATTTTTAGTTAAAACTTAATTACAAAATATATTTCGCATCACTTCATGGATTGGCAAAAAAGAAATTCTTAAAAAAGGTAACTATGAATTTAAAATATAAAGAAATTACAGAAAAACATTTCCTTAGTTTGGGAAAGATAACCCATCATATGAAAAACGCTTTCACTATATTGATAATGATAAGCAATAATTAATTAGAAAACATACCACTGCAATGCAATGGCTTCCATTTTTATTGTATTAAATTTAGCTACGTTTATAATTTTAGATAATCGACTAAACATAACTTTGTAATGTAACTGTAACATAACTGTTAAATTCACATACTTATAGGTATGTACTATGGGCCTATATATAATTATTATAGCTATAAGTTACGGAAGACCTTATACGGCAATGTCTTCTGGAACACATCCCATTCGTATAGTAAGATCTAAATAAGTATAAAAATGCACTTTTTATTTTTATGTATTTTAAATAGGCTATGGTAAATTCAAAATTGAAAGTGTAACCAAAGTTATTTGAAATTTTTTTGTTTCCCATACAGTTTTTGTCAAAAATTAAATCTGTCGAATAATTCTGAGTAAAATAAGCAGGAAATTATTATTGATTATAATGTTTAAAATAATACGAATAACACGATTATACAAATTTAAAAAAACTATTTAATCATTAAATGAAATTATCGGTTTTATTTCTTGATTTTAATTACTTTTAGCTTTTGACGCTTTTTAAATGTTTCTTGCTTGTTTATCTTAACTATAGCTTATAATTTTTTATTGCCGACCTTGACAAATTGATTGAATTATTTTTTTACATTTTTTGTCCGGACTTGAGACTTATCTTTTTTATCCCTCGATTACGCCCATGAATTAAGTAGTCTCCAAACGATAGTCAGGTGTGGTCCCAGAAAATTGATCAGGTAGGCACACCATAAAAAGGCGTAATTTTTTTATAGAGGGCGCATGATTCTATATCATAATTTTAGGATCAGACTAATGGAAAAAGGACGTAAGTTTTCCTTAGGGGGCACGTGCCCTCTAACCCCACCCCCTGCGTCCGCCCATGATAGCCAGTGCTAAAATGTGTCCACCTCTCTTGTAAAAATTGAAAAAATCAATGCAAATTAGGATAAACATTTATTTGATACAAGGATAAAATATAGCGCACATTTAAAATCAGTTTTTAATTACGATTTAGTTTTTAAAACTAGGGTTTTAGATGTATTTTTTATTGGCATATCTACTTATTAAAATTTTTATTTATCAATAACATGTTTTATCTACTTTCAGAAAAGCGATGATGTCATTGTTAAACAAAAAACAAAGTCTGCTTTAGAAATGAGTTTCACATCAGAATATGTCACGAAAGCGTTTGAAAAACATTGCCAGTATGATTTATATACATTATCACTGCTAGATTGCGCTTTGGGAAATAATTTCCACATTAATTTTTAACACAGGAAGAAAACAAAAGAATTTATTTCATTTTTATTCTGTGTATTAAATACTTCAAAAGTTTTGTAATTATAATAAAAAGTAACTTTATTAAATGCACTTATTTTAACATCAAAATGTACACTATAATTATATTAAAAATGCTTTAAATTTTTTATACAGAATATTTTAATTACTTTATTTGCTATTTTCATATTTGAATTTAAAGCCTAGATTAGATCTAATATAATATTTACCTTGAAGAATCCTTATTTTGTTTATATGTTAACGGTAGTGCCCACATGTATTTTATTATGTGTTGTGATTTCATTCTATGTGGCCTACATTTAATTTTATATGTAGAAATCCATTTACATACTTTGCAGTACGATGCAGTACTTTGCTGTATAGAATGCTTCCTCACAACTCATTTCTAACCATTTAATTTTTCACCAGATGGGATGATAACTACTTTTAATAATGGTTTTGATTTGAGTATTATATTAATAATAAATTTTATGCCACGCTTATATTATAAATGCGTGAGCAAAATTTTTTGGTCACTGTTTCTAGTGAGCAAAAAGAAATCGCTCTATGTTTTTACTATAGAGTGAGCAAAAAAATCGCTTCATTAATT
>JAUZND010030470.1:0-23053 GCA_034780555.1 Coelogynopora nodosa
TATGAAACAGAATCGTCAGTAAATTTGTAGAATTGTGGATTGTAATATGTAATTGTGGTTTATGAAACAGGCCCCTGGCATCACATTTGCAGAAGTGACAACAAGCTAAGCTATTCACCCACCATGGACAGACAGTTGATGTGGCACATTTCAAGCAATTGCTTGGCACAGGAAAGTCACTTGGTGTCATATCACTATCTACAACAACAGGAGACAGATGACTGTTTTCCATGATGTACCTAACAATGATTGGATCTAGCACAATACTTTCTAGAAACGGTATGTTAAGCAAACAATAACACTGGAGGTATGCATGCTTGATGTGTAGGTGAATACTTATCAATGTACAGAGCAACTTCTCAAAGTCCAGCTGAAATGATTTGTTATGATATATGATGACATAAAGTAATTGATAAAACATGTCTACTGCAGTATCACTGGAAAGACAGCCAGTCAGAAATCTTTCCAATGAACATATCATTTTGTCACTATTTAGCAATTTTCCAAATGTACAGATCTTATAACTTCCAGTAAATACAGGCTATAAATTTACCCTAAAATACCCATTTATTTAATATTTTAGTGATAATTTTTTTATTGGCATATATGTACCATTTTCAATAGTAATATATATATAATATATATATATACAATATTAGATATGTATAAAAATTAGACTTATAATTTAGGCTTAGCAGACAATGGCCGGGTTATTTATATTGATATTTAATTTGAAAAATATTGGAAATTAATATACAACTAATCTTCTTTTTAAAGTTTTTTAAATTGTAGCAGTTTCACCAGTGAATTTCCAGGTTATTCTAAATATATTTCTTGTATAACTTAGTTAGTAAAAATGTATATGTTTAGTCTAATAAAAATGTTTTATTTCCTTTTAATTATGTATACTATAATATTAGATTATTCTTGTTATATATATATATATATATAAAAGGACTCAAAATCATAAAATGTTCAAATCTCTTCAAAATGTCTAATAATAGAATAATAGTATAAGTTTAAAAATATTGATGTTTGTTGAATAGCAGATACAAAAGCCAATCATCTCCAGTGTTGTGAAAGGCTTCTTTGTCAAGATAATCACAGATGAATAAAATAGTACTCATTTAAAATTATTCAAACATAATATATTGAACATTTAAAAACATACACAATGCTTTTTTGAAATGCCATAACTTAATAATACAAAATTAATAAAAAAAACAATATCAATTGTTTTAACAATTCCTTTAAAATAAAATACAAATTCACAAAACATTATTAACATTAGAGTGTTTATAAGAAATACAAATGTAACTTCACAAATTAGATAATTATTCTGCCTTCTTCTTAGGAATTATAGGTAGAGTAGACATACTTATTGTAGTGCACATCAACAACTCATCTATGCTGCCTAAAACTAAATAAATTTTAAATAAAATATAAAACCTAATTCTGCAACTAGTTGTGTAATTACTATTGATACAAATTGAACATGAAATCCTTAGAGCCTTGTCTGTGGCTTTCAATTTAATTTTAGTTCTTTCTGTTACAAAACTGCTAAGTAGTGGTAGCTTGCTAGAGAATTTTCATTATCTGAAGCTAATAATAGTGTCCCAATGAGTTTCTAAAGAGCTACCGCAGCTTCAAGTTGCTAAAACATAACTTTAAATTGATTATATATAAATAAGTGGAGGGAGATACATCAAAAACTGAATATTAACCATGATAAATGAAGTCCCAAACTTTGAAAGGTCCCTAGTTGGTGTCAACAGTTAGGGACCTCTTAAAGTTTGGGCCTTTTTAAGGTCCCTAACTGGTCAACCAGTTGGGGAACATGCAAAAGTCCCTAACTGGTCAATCCAGTCCTGAACTTTGTTGAATACATGTCAAAATATCAACAAGTCAAAACACCAATAAGTCAACTGGACAATAGCCAAAATGTCAATGAAAATAGTCAAAATGAGTCTTGTTGAATGGATAACAAATATTTTTATTTAATACAAAAAACATCACCAACTAGGCCAAACCTAGCACTTTGACCTTTTAGAATGGTGAACACTTTACCCACAGATAGAAAAACTATTCATTGTTGCAGGTTGTATTAATTGTTGCAACTCTGGTTATAATCTACTCATTTAAGGATTGTAGTTGGTTTATAGACAACTCAACCTACAGGAACCGCATATCTAAATAATTCTAAAGCCGGAAAATAGTGGGCACTATGGCAATTATACAAGCTCCAGGGTGCATGGCTACACATTCAGCATTAACTATAAATTCACGCTAAGTGTGGAAAATTTTGAGATTTTATCATCTAGATTGCATATAAATGGGTGGAGATATGTGATGCCTGGCCTAGGCAGGGTTCGTACAGAATTTTAGGGAGGTGCTTTAAGCACTTATGACTGAATCTAAGCACCTTTTTATTAACAAAATAATACAAAAATCGTCAAAATACCTCAATTTTTAGGACAATTTAAAAAAATTATCAAATATAAATATATTAGTACTAATAGCTAATATTTAAATAATGTAAAAATTATAATGATACATGATTTTTATGACAATTTTAACAAATGTTATAAACATAAATACACAATACAGGAATGTTCTTTGAACATGTATGTAACTAATCTACTGGATTGTTCTTAATATGTACACTAAGTTCTTTTTCTACAGCTTGCAGCTCTTCTGATCTCTTTTTCGCTGCTTCTCTAATAGCTTTCATTTTGATTAGGATAGATTTAAGACTATATATAGCCTACAGAAAAAAAAAATTTGAAGACCTCTTTATCAAATCTAAGTACTTTTTAAGTATCTAGTATTTTTTAAGGACCTGATATCAAATCTAAGTACTTTATAATTACCTATAGTCAAACTAAGCACTTCTAAGCACCTCTAAGCACCTGTATGAACCCTGTATAGGGTACCTGATAAGAGCTGATTATCTCGAAACCAGTAGTGGTTTGTCTCTCGGCTGCCTGTACTGGCTCTGTGCTTAGTGCTGACTTATTATATGTAATACGTATGCATATATTAACTAAATTATGTTTTTTTAATACTATGTAGATCCATCTATAATAAATATATATTAGGTAAAATTCATTTAAAATGGCACAGACAATTTTTTTTTGTATTACTGTATTTTTTAATTTCACTAAAAATATTACAAAATACAGTAAAATTATAATATAAAAATTCAACAACGTAGAAATAGTTCCTCGCTTCCGCTTCTATTCCCTATTATTATTTTGTTTTTTACATAAATACCTTTAACTTTATTAACTGGCGGCAAGTCGGGATCAGTATTCTCCGAGTAGAAACTGAAAATGGTCTTCACCCCTTTCTTTTTAAGCCAGTCGAAATAGTCAACATTAGCGGGCTGTGAGCAGACGCAGAACAGATCGGGAATCACCCAGGTGAAGAATGGGGGCTGACACTCCGACTTCATGCGTCCTCTGGTTTGAACTGGGGCGCCCTCTGAACGGGCAATATAGTAACGGTGGTAACTATAATCGGAAATAGTTTAAATATGGCTGCCACATGTATATTATAGTAAAAGGTGTATATAACAACGAAAGGTACCAAGATTCCAATACTAGATAAATATTATGCAAAATATGCCATTGATTTTATTTAGTATTGATTAAGGAATAATTTGTTGTTGCCCTGAAGCAGCGTACTAGGTACATAAAAACGGTATTAGAAAGCACGAATCTACTAAAAACAATTATTGCTTTATTAGCAAGGAATTTCAGCAGATTTGTGCCTTCAAAAAACTTTTAAATATTGATTGACCCAAGAACTGGATGGGAAGGGGGGAAGTGTAAAGGCTTATCGGAAACGTAAGAAGTTTTTGACATGGTCGAATCCGATAAAAATTTACCATAGATAAAGATCTCATCACACGATTGATATAAAAATGTTGTATATGAACTTGTTACCCTTTTATATATAGTATGTAGCCAACTTTCAACAAAATATGTCGTATATGTATAAAATATTTCTGAAACATATTATTGGATCACCTAAAGTGTATCATTGATAAATGTTATTTGAAGGATATGCATAAAATAAAAAATGATTAAAAATATTTATTATGTCATGTGCCATATATTACTATAATATTTTTATAAACTCATTATTTTAACAATAAATTGTGTTTTTTTTAAATTTATTGTTTCATTAAGTAGAAAATAATAATTTATTTATCTAATACAATTACGATTTTTACAGGATATCTCACAATGTTACTGGAAAATATTCTGAAACAAAATTTTAACAAAAACTATATTATGTTTAATTTATTTTAGTATATTTGTACAAAAGTGAAGCTACAAAAAATTAATTTATGCCAAATGTAACCACAATATATTTAATTAAAGGGGAACACGAATTTCTCAAAAACGAATTTTTTATGTTCTTGAAGTTTTATTTGTTAAAAACCGGAATTAATAAAAACGTATTTTCAAATTAAGTTAATTAAATATTTTAAGAAAATAAGCATTCAGTTATTCACGAGGTTTTGAATGATACTAAAAATATTTGATTCAAGGATAACTAGAGATCTGCAAGCGGTTGACATATTTAAATAATATTCCGTTTACTACGGGCTGTAAAACCTGTCAAGTTTTATCACGGATTCCTTTCACTGCCCCCCTCCGCCACACATCAGGTAAAGAAATTTATCAACTTTTATCATTGACCCCGTTTTCCGACCTCCCTCCCTTCTTCCACACAGGCCATAGGCTATAATTAAATTTATCGTTAGCGTTAGTTCAGTAGCTTAGTCTACTAGATAAAAGATTTCATTAATATATTTTCACCTAATTTTAAATAACAATTTAATTGTTTCATAAATGTCATCTACTTTTATAACCAAATTATATGCGATATTATTACTTTCAATATTCAAATTGATAGCTTAACCCCTAATCCCCCTTCAACCGCCCACTGTTAACTGTAAGGGTATTTAAATGCTTTTTAACTTATTAACGCTAGGGTTACAACATAATATTGAAAAATTAGTTAATTAAATGACAATATACAAACCATGAGCTGAAAATCTTGGTGAAAGATTTTTTGTAACATCCAAAGGCTCCTCCATATACTTTGTACCCTCTAAACAAAAAATAATCTAATCAATTAATCATTGTAGTTTTCAAACAAGACTACCAATGAAAATTTTATTTTATTATATAAAACCGATATAGTATATTAGCTAAAGTATACAACTATAAAACAAGAACTAATTACGGTTAACTTTTTTGAGAAATATTGACATATATTATCTTATATGTAATTCATTCAATGTAACTTATAAAAAACAGTGCAATAAGTGTCTAAATTGCAATTAATTAATCAATAACGAAAAAATCAGGTTCGCCTTCTTACAATTTTAAAGCAATGAAAAATGACTCCACTTTTATAAGTAATTGTAATAATGTTTTCAAAAAATAATGTAATAGTTATTAATTCAACATAAACTACATTAATTTGACACGACCAAAAGTTGAGATGTTGATGGACAATTATCATTGATCTATTTATATACTAGTAATATATTAAACTGAACACAGTCCACAATTTTATTTATTAAAATATATAGTTTATTAAAATACTCCACATAATAGTTTCTATAATTTGCTACAAACTAGTGTTTATATGTAATTCGCCACATCGATTTGATCTAGTCTCAAATTGAGAACTGCCATCTGCTAAACCTTAAGTAACCATTTGAATTTAAAGACATAATCAAATTAACCACTCTAAATGCGAATGAAACATAAAACCAATGTTTTATTACGGATACATTGTGGCAAACGAGTTTATAAAGCTGATAAACTTATCATAAATGCTGAAGCATCTATTGAATTAAATGTTTTAATTTAATATATATTATCATTATTTACAAATGGTATATGCCATACAGCTAACATTTTGTAGAATAAAAATAAGAGTATGATTTAACATGGAAAACAATTCAAAAAATTAGTTCAGTAGTAACAAACAGAAACTAATAATAACAAAATCTTTCATTAACCATCAATCGCAGATGCAGAAGCTCTCATATCACTTGGCGGCGCGGAAGGCTCACCCATGGCTAGATTTAACATTAATAGAACGTAACAAAAATTATTTAGAAGATCGAGTTTAGTATTAGGCGGTTACTTTTATCTTAATAATTACAATGTTTTAATTTTGGGATTTTTCATAAATGACTTGCAACTAGTTGTAAGTACCAATTTATTGTTATTTAATTTGAAATTCACAATAAAATACAAATATTGATGTACTGAATATATTGTAATTACCGACCAATTAATGAAGTCAATGTTTCAAAAAATCAACTAAAATAACTGCAGCTTCACGGTGCGCAACCTATAAGTTCACTTATTAATCGATATTAATATTATTAACATAAATATTCAATATATAGCAGAGGTAAAGCATTGAACTAGAGTAGTATTAATGACATATTATAACAGCAAACAAACTAAATCTAATTCAAAAGTAGTATAAAAACTTGGGGGAAAAACAATTGAAAACAGAAAATGCTAATATTATGTATTTTGTACAAAATATTAAGGTACATTATTTGGGCACGTTAAATAAGTTGCATTATCATATACTTAAATAAAGCAATACTGTATATTGATAGTAAATATAGTATTAAAATATCTAAAACAAGATCACACAATATTATAGTTTATGTACAAAGTAAGATATACCATTTCTTCATGACAAATCGAACCTACAAAATTAATCACAAACATTTAATGAAGTTTAATGGAATAGTAATAGTAAAAAATAATTTTCACGAAGAGCTTTGTGATGTAATATATTTCAAAAAGAATTTGTCGTTAAAAGTATAGGAATCGATGATTACTCTGAAAGCGACAGGTAAATTTTGAATACAAAATTTCATGGAGTAAAAATACGTTAATATAATATGAACGCGTTATTAAAGATAATCTTCCTTAAAGGGTAAGTTTTGTATGAATACATGAAATTTGACAAAAACCTTAGTAATTAATGTACTTATATTTTATTGATGCCTAGTTCAAGTTTAAACATCCTGAAAAAATCTTCGACGTACGAAACCAAATGTGCAATAAGCATACTTTATATTAAACTATACAGTAATTCAACGAAATAGTACTTTAGTAAAGCAGTAGAAAAAACACAAATAGCACTTATAATGAAATCCAAAAAAAGGCAAGTAAACAAAAAGTTAAAAAGGCAAGAATATATTTGTCTTTGATATTATGTGCAATTAATTGAAATTAGTATTAAAATAAAAGAAATAGTTTTTGACGCCTATAAAGCAATTTCATAAAAATTAAACCTTATAGCGGAATAATAGAATGATATAATTATATGTTGTTATATCAAATGATAAAACCATAAAACTGATAAGTAATAATCATTGCATTTTTCAAGAATAAATCGTAAAACAATGTCATAGCTTTTATACAATAAAATTACACTCTGAATGAGAAAATGTCCAGTAAAATGTGATATAATAAAACCCATATTGACACGTATGTATATAAAAAGGAAAACAAATAATGTAAAGGTGGCATAAAATAACCGAAATAAATCAGATGTGCAGTTATAGTTATACAGACTGGACGCACGAGATAAAAGTCAGTTGACTATCACAATTAATTAACAATTCCATTCATTATTTGAAAAGCTAGTCTGAAAGCTGTGTGAAGGTAGCATTTCACCTATGCGTAGGTAGGATAGATAGGCTATGCGTGTTTTTAGCTCACATTCAATTAATATTGCATGAAGTAGCGAAAATTAGACAATAAAAAATTGCACTTTAAACGGCTCATTTGCATTTCGCAAAATATATATTTCTAAATAGAACAAAATATACTACTGTTACTCTATTAAATTTATATATAATAATATTAAATACATTTTAAATTACAACCGTAACTAATTTTGGATAAAGTTTATAATTTTCGTAATAACTATACCAATAGGAGTAGCTGTATATCAACAAAAATTTTAATGAATGAACCATTTAATTTTATTCAAAATGTGTATAACGACCTATAATTTTCACCAGCACACTTTTGGCCGTAATATATGTTTTATATTAAAAATAATAAAAACAAATAAGCTGATAGACAAATTACATATAAAAGAGCGACAGACCGTTTATTTGCTACATCAAACCTTCCCTAGCAGATAGCACAGATAGCCCATCTATCCTAACCATACGGCTAATTATCTCCGGCAAGTATCTGAGACAAATGATTCGACATGTTCCGCTCTCCACCCAGGCAGGGAGGGCAGCAGCTAGGAGCGGAAGATACGCACCGCACGCACAATGTACTGCCGGCAGATGGGACACTCGTTCATCTGCTTGCCGCAGGTGACACAGGTCACCATGTGGCCACACTCGAGGAAGACACAGTCGACTGGAGCGTCCATGCACACCTTGCACTCCTCGGTGGTCACCATTGTGGCCGCCGCCGCCAATATTTTGCTGCTGCTGTCAACCCCCTCACCGCTACCGCCTTCACTCGCGGTGAACTCGTCGCCTGCTTGTCCTGCCACTGGTAATGTAGAAAATAATAGACGCACACATAATAATAAATTTGTAATATTTTATTTCGTTACCAAACGAGCTTGCGAGAAACAGAGTTAAATGTATCAAGAGATATATACAAAAATAAATCAATAAACGTTTCATTATACGTTATATCAATTACATTAGACAAAATATAACAACATTTAATAAAGGAAACTGAAAAACTATTAAACAAAAACACCTATAAAATATATTAACATAAATTAAAACACTAAAAAGGCGGCAAAGGGGCAAGTAGTAGAAGTTGACAAGTGCATTAAATAGTCCAAAAATGTTCATGACACAGATTGAAAACTATTAACCACTACTATACAGGGTGATGCGAAAAAATCAATCCAAAATATATACTAAGATATACAAATCATAAATTGATTTGGTAAATCATAAAAACTCTTCTTGTCAGATCAAATGAGGCAAAAATTGTTAGTCTACAGTAATTATTACTTTTAGATATATTGTCTCATTTGGAGTGAGATCAATATGCAATTGTGAAAAATATTATCATCAAACATATCTAAATTAGAAAAACAAATTGATAATTGATATATTTTATTCTATAGAAAAGTTCCGTTAGACTCTTATATATACATTGTATATACAAATTCAATATGTTTAAAATTTATGAAAGCTTTCAGCTTTAATAGACAAGTATCTTCACTTACATTATTATTAAATACGAGCTAGCCCGGAGGAGTATTTAAAAGAGGGAAGTGTTAGGGATAGACGTTTTCCTTTTTTGGCAAACGTTTAGGCTCCTGCGGTACATAATAGCCCTATGTAAGCCCCCAAACACTTAAATTAAATAAAGGTCTTCACTATTTAGAGGTGCTAATGTCATAAAAACGTCTCACCCTCCTTACAAAATCCTAGATGCACTCTTGCATACTATTACTACACAACAGACTGCCTTAAAAAGCATTCCAACAACTCCCCCTTACATCGCTTATTGTTCTCACGATTGGAGAGCCAGAGCCGACTGGCACGTGATCGTAGTTCCTGCTTCTCGCAGCAACCTTTATAGTCGACGAAATTGGAGGCGAGTAGGTCCTTGAGCTGTCTCACCGTGAGCTGGTCGAGGGTCGCCTCTGAGGGGAGCTCGGCTAACGTAACACGCTGGGTCGAGGAGAACTTGGGGGCGGACTCCTGCACGGCAGTATGGGGTCAGAAGCCGATGACGTTAACGAAGTGAAAGGAGAGCCAATCTATGTAGTATCACAGATACTTAACGGTGTATTCATAGATATTTAACTGTACTCCCCATACGACATTAAACGTTTCAATAGTGTAGATAATAAATTAATAATATTTATGACAAACAAGTTACTGGTTATTTGAAGTTAATTATGTAAAGTACATAATAAATATTTTGTTAACTATACTAGCAATACAACTATATAACATTTGTACTCCGTGATGAATAACCCTAATTGTATTTTGTATATGATTAATTTATACCGTATCCATTTTGCCATATATTAATTCAATGTAAACAAACAAAATTTAATAAACTTGATACGTATAATTCGCTTATCTATTTTAAATGCACTAAAAAAAGTATATCTATACATGTGTGTGTATCATATAAAGTGATCTTTTATGTATTTGAACGTATGTGTTGACTTTAAAACAACATTGTCAACAACACAACAAAATGGTTGATCTTATGAATTGTTTGGAGCAGAACGGGCATGGATTATTATTATTTAAACTTGATATATATCGACGTATAACGAAGTTTCTAAGTATATAATATTCACAGTAAAATATACTATCTTTACAAAAATCAAAAATTACATTCATATATAAATATATTGATTATATATTAATTTCTGAAAACATGCCTTACAGAAAAAAGAATTATGATTAAAAAATAGTTTAAATGATTTCGATAAAAATCTGTTCTGTAATTATATCAATGTCATGATACCTACCAAAAAATCAATAACAAACATAAAACTTGTATATTATTATAACTAAAGACAAATAACTCCATTAAATTCGAGAAGCATAATGAGAAACAACAGAATATACTAATTAGACATCAAAAACATATTAGGACAAAATATTAATAAATCGTTCACTTGCCTGATCAAACGAATCAGAAGATACGGGCATATTACTCTCAATAGAGGTACCTTCAGATTCCATCTAAATGTAATAATTCGAGAGAAAAATCGCGGTAAAAAAATAATTCGTACTTCAAAAATCTAACGAAATAAATGTTCTACTTGAATAAAAGTGTTAATTTACTATAGGTAATAACTAATTATTGGGAATATTGCCAATTTTATGCATTAAGCGGAATAATATAATTTTTCAATAATCAAGGATTACATCAATTTAGATACACCCAAAGAAAGCATTAATTTATAAAATTTAAAAGGAAATTGAATCTCGTGGAGTAAATATTAAATCAATTTATAACATGCATGTGTTTATCTGTAAAGTGTAATAGTGTTTAGTATAACACTTATAAACTAAATAATGTAATAAAGATGGTTCTTATAAAAGATCAACAGTAATTAATATAATAATAAGATATTTAAAACTGATTTTCCAAAATAAAAAGTTTAATACCTCGCCAGAAATTACAGGTGCTGGATCGTTAGGAAGATTGTCTGTAACCTGTCCATCAATAGTAACCTGAAAAATTGAAAATAAAATCATTGAAAGCATATCATAAAATAATATCATCAATAGCATTTAACATAAAAATATTATAATGTAACACACGAAGACCAATAGAGCGGTCAGCATTTATGGCAATAAAATAAATGATTGAAAAGTACTTATATAAACAGTTATAAATTATATCGAAAAGGTGTTTTTAAACTGTCATATTTGTCAAATATTGTAATAATAATTCAAATGTATTATATAAATTATAATTATATATTTGGTTGACATTTTGAATGAAGTATATCGATTATATTGTTATCAGAGGTTTTAGTATAAATGAAAGTACTGAAATTAAAGATATATTTTCTAATTAAGAAAAACAGTGAATAATTTTTTTAAAATAATACTACTGATAAAATTCTAATCACATCATTACATCGATTACATAACGGTGTCCGCATTTACTGCTCACACATGGCACTCAATTTATACAATACAAACTTAAAGCTTTAATACAGCTTTATGTTAGAAGAAAATCTAAGAAAAATAAATAATATATAGTGCAAAGCTGTTGCCGAAAGCAAAATATATTGATGAAGGTAAGATTACACAAGATAGCTATTGAATCTAATTATTACATAAAATTGATCGATATTAATATAACAATAGATATAGTATTGTATAGATAGAAAGTCTTTTACTACAACAATATGTAATATATTATCCATCCATTAGTAAAGTGCAGTGCAAGGAGAATCGGTTACGCAAACAAAATATTCGAGCGTCCAACCGTAATCAGTGCTGATGAAAGGTGATAAATTCTTCTTCAGCACACATTACTATAATATCAGGGGAAAGCATCACACTGCAATTGTGAGCTTGCTATTAATAAGTACAAACCCAAAGGTGGAAACATAAAAGAGTGATTGAACATAATTCAAATAACAAGAGCCTGACTGACCGGAGAATTCACAGTGTTAATGGGAGTGAGATTGTCACGATTGTTGATAGAACGAAACCTAGATAACTCTTCCTCCTATGGTACAAAGTTTAGAGAAGAACAAAACCTAATTTATCGCAATCAGTGTTATTTTGTTAACTTATTTAACAAGCTATATCGTTCAATAATTAATATAATATTTACAAAATTATAAATATATTTATTTTTACTTAAAAAATTGAGACTGGATGTATACAACTTAAATAAAGCTATGGATAATTTATTTTAAAAACTTATAAATATGAGAACTACATATATATAACAAACCGCGCGGGTAAAAATTATATTTCTACCCAATTTCTGGTTCATTTAATGAGAAATTTGATTTATGATAGAGTTGCCTCGCTTTTCCACAAAAAATTTTAAGAAACATTTCAAGCACAATTCAAAATATTTATATATGATAACTATAGTATAATATTATCAAATTCATTACACGTACTTATAGATTTTATTTAAACGAAGATATAATAGATTATATAAGTAAGCAATTATTGTAATTAAATGTAATCTTGGATCGTATAATACTTAATATCTTAAAATTAGTTGCATAAATATTTATCATACGAAGTATTACAATTTTAATAACGTTTTACATATTTTAATAGTAATAGTATATTTTGTTCAAAGTACAATTATAACACAATAGAAAAATACAGAGAAAAATAAAATTGGAGCCTTTTCGAGATCAAGACTATAAGTATTACTCACATTATTAGATATACAATAGTTAAGTGAATATAACATCTAGTTTAATATGATAAAATAGCAAGAGAGCCAAAATTATATTCAGATATATTAAAGGTATTGTTTTGATTAATTCTGGTTTTCTAGTGTGAGTATAATTTATAATTGGTAAATCTGGATAGTCAAAATCTAAATTTTAGTCAAAATATACATAATTATAATACAAAGCTAAACAGTTAGAAATTTTAAAGCTTACTAAAATAATAGCATTATTGCAATTATTCATGAAAATATAATACGTGTTAAAATTATCTAAACAATTAATGAGAATATTTTTTAAATTATAAAATTAAATTAAAATATTATGTTGATATTTTTTTCAAAATAATCAAGTCTTGAAATGTATCTTGGGAGTTTTATCAAATTAAGTTGCGTCAATATATACTGAAGGAAAATATGTAATCACTAATACTCTATACATGAAAGCTGCGAAAATTTTATAAATAACCAAAATATGAGTAAAGAAAAGAATAATATAAAAGAAATCTGTTAAATAGCACAAATAGCATGCTATAGATAGAGAACGTAAAACATATTTTGAAATATACAAAAAATGACAGTATATATATATACATATATTTTAAAACTAGCCTACTCTAACACATTTATCCCCAAACATACTGAATTACTAAATTATAGTTCAGTTCATTTAAAGATAACTTTTAATACAATGTTATATTTTATATAATTTAATATCAACTTAACTTAATTATTTAGATTAAAATTGGAAAATATAATGCAATATAGATTTAAGGTTACAATCTCAGTTGGTATGGGTAGTTTAGCTGTGTTGAATGAAACAACTGAATAAAAGCATTACATTAATTCGTTATTTAGTTCCTATTACGATAAACAAATATACCCCATTCACTCATTTTATTAAAAAAACAATTTCTAAGATTAAATAAACTAAAAAAAATCGAAAACGTTTACTTCTCAATAAATACATATGAAAACTAAGAAGAGAAATAAAAAATGTAATAAGTAATGACTGACTTTTGTCAATATTCATTTATTTGACGTAGATAGTAAGATGGTAATTTTGACTAGCTAAACAGCATTTCAGACAAATAGATACTATAATCATACCGATTGAAATCCTTCATTGTCAGCTGAAACATCGCCATTAGTCTGAAAAGATAGAACACCTCGTTACAAAAATTGAATACTTTTGAATACAACTGAAGAGAACAGAAAACAAGTGTTTTAACTAATATTGAAACAAAAAACAAAAAAAAGGGGGGGGGGTTAAATATTAATAAAAACGAAAATGTTTTCAACTTCGCATGTTACGAAGTAAACAAATATAACGTTATTACGTTTTGTCTTGTCTGATGCAATTTCAGAGATGATACAGACATATTAGTACTGCTTTGCACCTAAAACCAACATTTGAATAAATATTCAATTATGAATAGGAGTGCAAGAATCAGTGTAACTATCTTTAAAAGAACTAGAATTGAATTTATATTATCACATGCACATCAATGTAAATCAAAACATGACTATAAAAATTAAAGCTGTTATTATAACATATATAAACATATATTACATAATATAATAACATATAAAACATATAATAAAGCTGTTATTATATCATTATTATGTTAGTATTGTAACACTTTTAATATTTTTAGAATTCTATATTATAATAATAACGATAAATAAATTCACAACATTATTAAAATTATTTAATTCAAATCACTTTACCTAACTTTTCGAAAAACAATTAAATTGAAGCTCATATTATCGTAAACAAGAAAACAAATATCACACGTCCCCATAAAAAATACAGTTAAGATACTAAGGTATATATATATATGACATAACGCAAATTTTTTGTAATAAAATATGTTATTATCAGTATTAGTCATACCAACTTAAGCTTTGAATCCCTTTTAAAAATGGCAGTACAATGCATATGAAAATCCAATATATTTAGTTTAAATATATATCATCAATTCATTCAATTAGTTTTAATATTTCATTATCAGTTGAACAGATACTGTAAAACATCCTTGTAGGACTCTTATGAAGTTAAGTGGAACACAAATAATTACATTACTAACATTTCACTGTAAACAATCCACAGAACGGAATTGATTGACTTATCATTGTTGCACAATGCCTATATACAATGTAATGTTATTTTCATGAGCACATAGACTAGATTTTAAATAAATATGGAAGAATTTTTAGAACTATAGTTATGACGGCATCAGCATTGAGATACATCATGTGTTTTATAAGAACAGATGTCAATCCTATTTAAACTATCTATATTTATCAATATAACATTTACGACGACATACATTTTTGAATATTTTTCCATTAAAATACAACACTCTTTATGAGAAAAACATAACAACACTACACATAGAAAGTATTATGTGTATTATTTTTGTACTTTTTTATTCAAGCAAAAGCAACAAAAAAAGTCTTTCCTTTATCAAGAATAATTTTAGAATTATACTTCCTGATTTATAAACATGAAAGATTAAAAAATACATATTTTATAATTTTTAAAAAGAATCAGAAAAAGTTTAACAAAATACATGTTGTAAAACAAAAAGAGTACAATACAATACTTTTTAAAACATATACTATTATGTTTATATTGCCTATATATTATCCTGGAAACATAACACAAAAATATATAGTAAAAAAACTAATAATTGTCCAAAATATAACTAAACACATAAAAATCGATTGTTTTAAGGTAATATAAAGTGAGTCTATATCACTGAAGACAACCATACAGGTCAAGATAGAACCTTTTTTTTAAATATATAATATTTCAGAAACATATATTTAGCCAGTAGTTAAAATTTCTAAATAATAAACTATATAATTTTTAAATAAAAGCGACGAACGAAAATGTCTATATGCAAAGTTATCCCTGTTTGGAGGTCCTACCGTTATTATAACACAAATTACTCTAATTAATTTAATCACCATTAATACGCTAATTGTCCTAGCAGTTTTTCACAAAATGTTAGTAGTTGTTCACAATTATCTATATTAAACCAATTTTAATGGTAGCTATAGGAGAATCTTTTGATTTATAAATATTTTTTAACTATGTCAAACTTAACTATATATAATTATTGAAATATATTATTTGCAATGTGTATCATATAATTTCTTATATTCGTAATACTATTCTCTATACTAAATATATAAATTTGATCATACTCAACAGTTCAAAAATACTACAAAATGCTAAAACGACTACTAGTGCGTTATGAAAGAATACAAATTATTATTATAAGTGTTGATATTTCACACGTCATGTTTAGTAAACAAAAAATTGTCTTGAATCAGTGTCAAAAAATTAAAATAATTACTAAGAAATTAAAAACTTATACATTGTAGTAATACTATTCCATTGTAATTTTTAAACTGTCAATTAAATGTGGTTTTAGGAGGAGGATAAACTTGGACAGATAGTGCTTCAACATAAATATCATTAAAATAAAACGTTAAAATATAATAAATAAAATCCTCATAAAAAATAATAAAATATTTTTAATACTCACAATAATGGTGCGCACAGTTGGTCCCGGGTGTACAGTAGTCCTACTTGTTTGGTTCTCAATGTCTTCAACTCTGTGTCTTGTAGGAGTCACTCGCTCCATTGCGGCCAATTCTTCCTGTAGACAAAGACAAATAAACACATGGTACATTGCGGCCAAAGTGGAAGAATTTTCGTGTCATTTGCTGCTAATTTCATGATAATAAATTTAAAATGAAAATATTATATTCTTCATAATTAAAAAAGAATATTATTATTAATTAAAAAATGAACATATATATAATAATTATTATAAATATCATAATCAAGAAATATTTCTTGTTACTGATATGTAACTTGTGCTAAAAGTAAATGATATTTGTCAAATTTTATGTTTCGTATTTATATTATAGTACATTATAAAATATTTAATAAATGTTGATTTTAAAAATAATAATTTATTTCTTACAATTTCTTCGTCCATATGGGCCCCAGCTTCTCTTGTAACCTGGCCGTTGTCACCAATATTTATAAATTCAAGAATCCACTGAGCCAGTTCCTCTTTCTCTTTGGGTATGTTCGCTTGTAGTTGTACATTACGTTCCTTGAGAAACCAGAGAAGATCGCGTACCTTAAGACCCATCAAGTCCTCTCTGATAAGGCCAGTTTTTGTAAAGACGCGACAACGTCGGCAGCATTTATAACGTTGATGTTGTGACTGATTGGATTCGTCGAGAATGCAGTTTGTACAGTACGGGGACATACATGTACTACAGAAGTGCTTCCGTCGACAGAAAAGTTTGAATGAAATGGAACAGTCAGTGCAGACATCTTCATTTTGAGGATTTTGACCACCACCACGTTGTTGAGAATGGACACGAACAGAATTGCCCATTGATTACTGTAGACAAAATAAATTTTATATTAAAAAATACAACAGAAAATCATATACATTATGTTGAGTGTATGTAAAAAATGTATAAATATAAAACAACAAAAAATTACTAGATGTTTAGTTGGATGACTCCATTTGCAGTGTCAACATGAATATATGCTTATAAAGCTAAATTAAAACAATAAATAAAATACACAAGTCGGGTCAAAAATTAATTGTAAGAGCTGAAAGTGATGTAGAGCGCTGTTAAAACTTGAATGGTTGGGAGAACAAGGGAATTAATTAAAGAATACATACCCCCCTGGACAAAAGTAACCGTCCACCCTAATTTTGTTTTGTTTTTTGTGTTAATTTCTTTATACAGAGAATTTGAATAAATAATATTGTTAATTAATAGGTAATATAGAATTTAGTTAATGTTCAATAAATATTTAAAAATTAGGGTGGACGGTTACTTTTGTCCAGGGGTGTACAATAATTATCAGTCGGCATAAATGTAACTTGAATAGCACTTATAGAACACAATGCACATTTGACACTGTTAAAGTGGTTCAACTGACTCACCCGAAATGGTTTTTCTGGCTTAACTTTGAGCCAATTAAGTAGTTTAACTTACCACCTAGTAAAAAATAAATAGCTCACATTGAGCCACTTGGATTTGTATAGTGTAAATGATATAACAAAAACAAACAATAGAAAGTTTCCTCCTCATTCATTTTACAAAACAAGAATGTCCAACAACTTAGTATGTCTTCAGACTAGAAAAATATTTTAAAGTGATTTTCTCATTAAAATGACTAGGTAGTATATTATTTATACTTCTGGGATTACAATAGCAAAACCATTGATTAATTATTCTTTAATGTCCATATTGTACTCTCACAAAACATTATAGAGAGTGTGCAAAACAGATGTTACAGAAGAACACATGTTCTACTTATTTGAAGACTTTTGCAGTTGTGTCAGGTATTCATTATTATGCTGTCCTATTTTATTGTCCAGGTTTAATCTTATATGTTTAGAGTTGAAAATGATGGTAAGTCTTCTAAGTAGTGTTTCATTAGTTTAAAATGGGCTTCAGTATATTCTATACCAGATGTATGCAGCATTAATGAAATGATATGAAGTACCAATGTTGCTCTCTTTAATAGCTGGAGAAACATATCTAAGATTCAGTGAGAAAGTAGTCAACAATAAGATCTGCCAGATTTAATTTAATATTCAATTGGCTTGTCTTCTGTTTTAAACTCATGTCCATCTGTTTAGCACAACAAGATGTGGTTGGTACTGTATCAACATGTTCAACAAATTGAGTTGCCTTGTTAAACCACATTATATACACATTTTCAATGCATGCCAGCTAATCTTTATGTGATTGTATATCTTTATAATATTAAATTTTTCATTATACAAGACGATTAATATGATTCAATTGTACGACATGGTGTAACTTTGTCATCACCAATATTAAAATGAAGTTGATCTGTGCTAGACATAAAAAGAATTATTCTGAATCATTCCTGAGTATCCTTATTTTAGTTTAGGCATATTCTCCATTGAAGAATTCAAGAAATTGGTCTACTGGCACATATAATAGACAAGGGGTTGTAATTTGAAAAAAATGTAGTACTTTTTAAATTAAGTTAGCACAGACAACGAGATTTAATGTGTAACTTGAAAATATGTTAAGTCTTACATGTGTTACTTGTAACTTATGTATTAAGTTAGCCCAGTCGAAAAAGAGCTTCCAATAATTCAAATTTATATTATTTCCTGTGTATAATGTAAATTATAAAATATAGCACAGTTTCTGGTTAGTGTACTTGATACAGTAGAACAGCTGATTCAGTTGGCGATCTGTCTATCAATTTATTTTTTGATATGTTGATACAGTCAAATATGTAATATTCAAATATTTAAATTAATAATATTCAAAATATTATTATATAAATCATTATTGCATGTTTTAATTAATTTGTGTTCACATACTTATCAAAATAGAATGTTCTGAACCATATTGAGTACATAATGTATTTAATTTATAAAAAAAGTAATAATACCTCCATAGCAGTTATTTTTTCAAAAAAATTACTAAATAATTCTAAACACATTACCATAGTCATAAAGTAAGGTGTATCCATTACCATGAAGTTTTTTAAAGAATACCACTATGCAAAATACAATTATGATAAAACGTGTTTTTTATTATATATATATTAGTCTATTTGTACATAAGTGGAACTAATTTAAAATATAATCTTGCTAATAACAATTAGTTTTTCATGGGCTATTAAATGCTGCAAATTGTTATAGTGAAATAAGTTATGAAAGTGGAGAACTCAAAACGTAGATAACAAAGAGAATAAGAAGAGCACTTGCTGTGGAACCTACAGCAAGTGCTCTTCTTATTCTCTTTTCATTACTAATGCTGTATTGGAAGTAAAAACAATATATCTAGTAGATAACAAATATCCCAAAAATGAATTTTAATAATATTTTAGTATTCAGTTGCCTAAAATCATAGTAAAAGTTACCCTTTCTGTTTACAATATTTAATTTTATCCTAATAATATACTCTATAGCTACACACACTTATTACTAATTCTGATCATATCAAAACCATCAAAATCGATTTAAGGGTATGTTTTCATTAATTACTTGTAAAACAATCAATAATTATATACTTCATACATTGATTAGTACTCACATGGTACCTGTAATAACTTCCAGAGTAACAAATTGTAACTCGCTGACCTACTTTATATATAGGTTTATATTATAGGTTTACATTACTTAAGAGATAAATTTATCAACAAATATTATTTATAAATACCAATAAGTGCAGTTTGGCATATGTAGAGGTGGTTGATGACATTAGGCAAAGCTACAAAAAATACATTATGAACAATAGGAATTCTTTAATGGATAAGAGACTGGCGGAGGGTGATGTTGAAATAAACTTACTTCTACTAATCATATATCAAATATGAGTATTATATATCAAATATCGCTTTTGTCATACATTGTATTGAACATTAATGTTTAGATGCACTGGAAGTGAAATTTATGTACCAGCCAGAAGCCAACAAAATTTAAATTAATAAATTTTGTTAAAATTAATCAACAAATTAAAAATTAAATACCACTATCAAGTGCACAAAATTACAATATTTATTATCTTTTAAATAACAGCAATTGACAATTTTATAAGGAGTCAAGTGTAAATTCAAAAAATTGAATGTGGTAACAGTGTATAAAGTACATTAAGTAGTAGACAAATCAATATATATATATATATATAACTGTTACAATTAAAAATCTATGCTCTTAAAATATTAAAACATTCTCTATCAAACTCTTTAAAGGTAAATTTACATTTAATTTGATATATACATGTATCTATGTACTTAGCAATGGTCATGAGTAGTTCTAAATATTTCTACTAAGTTAATACTTTTTTGACAAATTTATGACTTTGGAGAGTTTTGAATAACACTTGATTTTGTATATATCCTAGGTTAGTACTAATGCTAAGTTCAAAATAATATAGAAGTTATATCAATAAAAGAATATATTAAATGCAGCATAGATTATCACCCTTCTCAAGTGGAACATCTTCTTCAGATTATGTTTAAAATGAGACTGACTAGCAGTTAAACCTGGATAGTACATAAATATCTTTCTCAAGCACCACTCATCTTTTCAGAGTTGTTAACAAATAAAGCAAAGTAATCATATAAATATTTCAACTCTTCACAATTTTTAAATTGAATATGTAAGAGGTACAATGGCAGAAAGTCACTTTTGTGGTTACTGTTTCATCACAATAATCTCGATGAGTACAAAATAATACTGTTTTCACTATTGATTTAAATTTTTATTTTCAAATATTTTATTACTATATTCAAGCTTCTTCTGTACAGTATAGCTAAATGTTCACTTACTACCCTTTTCTCCATTTCTCCAAAGCACAGCATATTCTAAGTCTTTTAAAGTGCTGTCCAAGCTTCTAAATGCTTTGTGAATCTCTAAAAATAGTGTACTCATAAACATTCCAGACTGATCATGAATAGTTTTAATACAGGAAGTAGAATTTTCATAACCTACTTTGAAGTGTGGATGAATATACTAGATTAAAATGTACAGTACTTTTGCAGCTAGCCCACTTGAAAAGTATTTTTTTAGCAAATTATAATTGTTACCATTAGTAGGTCAAGTTTCAGAATAACAAGGTAGGTCCTAATGTGATTTCATGTATTGTAAACTACATTGAAAAGTGATTCCATGAGTACTCAGAGAACTCCTTAGTATCTACCACAAAGTGGCTTATTCATCTTTAACTTATAGCATTTCAGCAACTGTAATTGCATCATAAAATGTTTGTTTTCTCGTATTCCAGAAATTAAACTGGTACATTATATATTAGTATAAAGTTTAGTAATTGATATATATATATAGATATATACATATATATACATTAATTTTGAACTGTTAAGTAACATTTAGAAATATTATTAAAATTATTTAGTCAACAAAAAGATTTTATAAAGTCTATAATATGTTATATTTTAATGCAATGCATAAAACAGCATACTCAATATATGTATATGCATATTATACTGAGAATGGATAATTAAATATATATTATAGATTATCTTAATATAGAAAATATGAATATACTATAATAATTTTTTAAATTCTAATCAGGATATTGACATTAATGTACAATAATGTATTCACATTGTAATTACAATGTTAATACTGTAGAAAAAAGTATTATCCTGAGAAATAGGCCCTACTATATTATTTTCATTCCTAAACAAATATTGAATAATTATATTCTAAATCTGTATTAATAGTGTACCACTATCTAAAACATTAAAGGACATAATCTGTTCTCATAATTATCATCTAACTTTACATAACTTCCTTATTAAAATTGAACTTACAACTGTTCTATTTTACCTACTAATAATAGAAGTAATCATTTTAATAGTTTATCTTCTTTACATTTTATTATAATTTACTTACTAAAAGGATATTATTTAGTTTATTACAGGAAGTCAACCAAACTACTCAACTATATTCAAGTATCTATCACATAAAATATGTGTATGACATGTACAAGTATTGTATTACATATATATATATAATTACAAATTTAATAGTTATCTTAAATGAGTCTAGATAAATGAGTTAAATGAGTAATTTTAAAAACTAAAAATATATTGATCAATGTATATGCTTACATATTGATGTAGTTTTTTTAGTTATTGGCAATATTAGCAATATGATCAACCAATATATCTTTATGTTAACCCTTCCATCATGCAGTCAAATCATCATGAAACTTAAACTAATGGTTAATTTTTTCCTTAAGGCTTGGGTATTAATAATAATTAATAATAACTTAACATTTATTTATGCAAAGCAATGAAATTAGGATTGAATTGTTAAAATTAGTTCAGAAATATGTAGTAGTCTACATACATGTCTTATTTGGCACAATGGTTTTTACAAACACATTTCTGACATTGAGGGCTGCAATGACAAGAAGTCCTTAACCCATTAGTGGGCAATGTTCCATTTTTGGAACATTTTTTGAAGATTTTCAAATAAAATTATTTCTAACACAATGTAATATATTTTCGAAACTTGTGTTTA
>JAUZND010030481.1:0-23048 GCA_034780555.1 Coelogynopora nodosa
ACCACCAAGCCGGGTGTGCAGAACGTCCTCACCGGCGTCCACTCCCTCGTCGGAGCCGGTGGAGAGCTCTCTGGATGGCAAACAAGAAGAAGTAACGCGTGTGTTGCCAGTTCTATCATCAATGTCACACTTCAAAGTCATCATCAGCTGTCTATTCATGTACCCTGAATTGCGATACACTCACATGCTTGGGTAAGCTTTACGAAGATTAATAATGTACTTATGATTATATTTATGTATCAACATCGTAGTACGTAGGCACATTAGGTGTAAAACAACAGCCCGACCGACAATATAAATTTATTTTAAAAAAACCAAACTTCAGTATATATATATATATATACTGATATATATATAATATATATATATATACTATAATATATAAATATTATATATATAAAATATAATATAAATATAATAATATAATATAATTAAATATTATATATATAAATATAATATATATACTGTTGTTTTACACTTACAGCTTACGTAAGTAAGAATTACATTCAAGTATATTATAAAGTATGTCTGATGAAGTATGATACAGCTAGTATAGACAATGTTGTCGACTACAAAGTATTATTTGCATTATAATATTATTATAATTATTTATGGCTACCTCGTGTGTTAATATCAGTGTATTCATTGACAAAAATGAAACACTTGTATATCTACAAAATGTGTATGTTATGTTTTAGTTATGCATACTGCATCTTAAAGATTCAATTTTGATGTTCTAAAATTGGAATATGCATGGCGTCTATTTTAGGGCATGTCATCCCGTGTTAAAATAATTCGATAAGTCATAGTTAACAGCCACTATTTGAAAGTTCAACAGAATGTCTACACAAAGTGATGATATTCTAAAAAACCTGATTTTGGGGGTGAAATTAGTGTTATTAGAGTAGACGTTTTACACAAAAGAATACACCAAACCATGCCAGCTTACCCATCCTCAATACCATCTAAAAGGCAGGACTGGGTTATGATTGGATCATAAGAAAGACCAGGAGGGGGTCTGGACCCCCTAGACACCACCCCCCCTAAGATCCGCGCCTGCTACCAAAGGACTCTTAGTGTCTTATTGAACATGACAGATCAACAGAGTGAAATAATTAAAAGAATACTCTATGTAAATAACGTCGTTGATAACTATTATATTTTAATAGTATATACTGGTTCACAGCTTTGGTATATGAAGGTGAAATATGTTATAGCATTGTTTTCTTATTTGTGTCAGTAAATCAGTAAAACATGTAAAATGACGTCTAGAATAGGACTGAAAGTTATGGTTTCAATTGTATTATTTTCTCCACAATTAGCTATTTGTTATTCCTTCACATAGTGTATGTAGGCTAATGATAATATTATATTGTATATTTAATATATCACTATATATTATAGTTAGGGTATTTACTAACTAATGTTAAATAAGATTCCCGCTTTCATAATAATGCAGTTATCAGACAATAGAATACATATTTTTTACTAATACATTATCATTTACGAAATTTAGATTTATAATTTATTACGCCATTCCTGCATTGGTGTTATCTGACATAATGTCTTTATCGTTAAACGTGTTACAATAAGTCATGCATCGTATCGGGTAACAAAATTTTGCGGATTAGAATAGACGAATATTAGTTTTTTTAATCCTTATTGTAATATTTATATAACAATCAGTATTGATATTATATCTGATAACTATATCGCTTCTGATAACTATTAGTTATAGCTAAACAGAGAAAATATCACATTACAACTCTTTCAGTTGGTATTTCTTTTTTTTACAGATGTTCGTGAGGTTCGGAAAGCCGAAAACAATCCAGGTGTGGACAATCATAGAGTCACCTCAAAACTCGCATTCTGTAGGCTGCCGCCTCCCCATCGGTGCGCATGAATTCGGGCCTACTTCTGGGCGGCGTCTGGAATCGAACTGTGTTCTGATCGACTTCTTGTTGGCCCACGGTGAACTGGGACAAAGAGAGAGAGAGAGAGAGATACGATTATGTCACAGATGATTTATGAGTCATACTAAAAGCAGCTCTCATGCAATACATTATAATCATAATATTTATTTAATATCTTTTAATTAATATGTTAACTATAAGTCCTCCTCCTCTATATCCAATTCCTCAATATATCATGAATACTATTATACATGTATATGTGCATTAAATGGTCATATTGTCGGGACCTAAAATGCTCTCATTATGTACACCAGGTCTACTATATAGCTTAAACTAGTTTATACAGCACAAACACAGTGCACCGTTGGGATACATCCTGATAGGCCTCATACGATACGAGTGGGTGAGAATGATCAATCAATTACGTACATATGTAACAATTAATGAATTATATGCATGGATCCGGATGTGTCTTGAGAGTATAACGAACATTTCACAAACGGTTGTAATTCAAAATATTACTCTAATGATTAATTTAAAATTTGTTTAGCATATTGATGACATCGAAATTTTTATCATTTGAAAAAATAACCTACATATTGCAAAAATATTTGCTTTGAAAGATTTTTTATGAAAACATATCCGTTAACTTGATCATAATCATATTTATTAGGGACACCATACCGGGTAAACTTTAGTTACAATGGACTTTCAGTAGATCCAAAATGTCCCTTAATAAATAGATTAAGAAATTTTCAATAAAAAATACCAAAAAAACCGAGAAGAAACTTACATTTAAATTCAACCTTAAATATCACTGTTTAAGCTACTGATAACATTAAATAATTAAACTGATTACACTAATTCAACAAAAATATTGGAATTTTTTTCTAAATGAATAGTATAAGAGTGATTTTACGATGATTTATCGAATGGATAAATAACACAAAATAACTTTTCTTAGAATAGGTCAAATTATGTGTTCCTGCTAGCTCCACTTGTCCCCCATTTTTCTTAATTTGTAGTATTGAAAAGTTTTAGTTCAATTGGATGTAAAGGCTACAGCCATGTATCGCATATCGCAATTTGTCGCCACACTGAATGAGGTGCTTGTACTCGATGATAAAGTCACCAGAAACCACCTCTAAACCTCTCCCCCAACCAGTGCCCTACAAAGCCACCTACCCTACCGCCACTCCTACTCACCCGTTCCCCAAACTTGAGACTCTCCCCCGGCTGTACCATCATCAGCCGCTGGTGACTCATCATCTCCTGCATCGGTATCTGACCCAGTGGAACAGCATCTGACCCAGTCATGACATCAGTGGTGGTGGAACCCTGAGTTGCCCCCCCTCGCCGTGTCCCCCTGTAGCGACCTGGGGGCGAGGAACTGGAGGCCCGCGGGTGGGGCAGGTCTCTCGAGGTACCCAGACGCTGGAGCTCCTGTTTGTACTGTTCGTGGAGTAGGGTGCTGCTGGTCGGATGAACAGGACCGCTAGTTACCTCTTTCACTTTATGAGAGACATGACCAGCCTCCTTTTTTATCAGGATTAGTAATTTAACTCGGCAGTAAGTCTAGAATAAGCAATATTACACAGGCTAAATAAATCAATTGAATGGAATGAACAGACCTAGGAGGGAATATGCACTCCTGTATGTATAAATCACTTTATTAACTATGGAAGAACAATGGTTAGACACTTTAAGAATACTAGATAGAATAATAAATGTAGTCGAAACAGACTATTATCTTCAGGGTATATAGTAGGTGGTACTCTATGATTGCTAACAGATTAAAAATTACATTTGTGAAGAGCAATGGACAATAATTGTTATTTCTTGACCCATGAAGAAGAATTGTTTAGTGTATATTGCAGTTAATGTTGTTAATATTATTATAAAAATGAGCGTTCCAGCGATCCAGCGTTCCCTTAAGGAATTTTTTATAAAACATTTCAATTAATACGAATAACATTGAATAAAATACAAAATTAAATAATCTAGCATTAAAATCATTCGAATTATTAGCGCATTAAATTAATGAAAGTCAAGTATCAACAACTCACAGTTGGACCTGTAGTTCAAGCACCACGTTCTCCAACTGCTTCATCTCAGCAAAGGCGACCAGTTTGGCCTTGTCGAGGACATCCAACTGCTTCTCGTGGCATATGACCACCTCCTCTAGGTAGCCCTGGAACATGCGAGTGTTTATTAAAATATTGAGGTTTCGATCCTTATAGGTTTCGCGTTTATACCCACGTTTATTAAATAAATAGCTTTGTAAATTTTTATAAAGATACACATATTTCTCTGTTCATAACAAACATTTTTGATTGGTTAACAACGAGCAAATTATTTTATTGATTGACGAATAAAGCGAACGGTTGTAACACCGATTTGGATAAGAGAACAAGTAGGCTATTATTGGTCTAATAGGTCGATTTAGATGCTCAGACGTTTCAGATGCTCAGTGAAGTGGCAGACTTCAACAACTTTTAGAATCCATATAGGTATAAATAATTACATTTATAAATGACTATAATTAAATATATGTGACTCTTAGTCAAAACACGACCTTCTATTTCCGATAAATATTCATAAATTGAAATCAATCATCAAAATCAACGCACACCTCTAACTATTCACTTTTTTAGTGAGATTGTCTACAAAACTATTACATGACATAATGACATGTGAAAGTAACCAACATAAAAAATACACTGTAAAGCGAAATGGTTATATACCTTCTGTTCTGTTGTAGACTTGAGTTTGTCTTCAACCTTGAGATACTTGTCGCGCCATGGACACTCGGAACTGGTCACGTGATGATTGCCACACTCCTCGAGATCATCCAGAACTGACTGTGGGCTGCACGAGAAACCAGTTCAGTTACTCAGCTATGCTAGAAGTATATCCAGCAATTGTTTATGTCGAATAAAAGTATGTCACCTGTGATAAGTTATTATTCTTGACTTCATATAAACGTACCGTCTATCAGTGTGCAATGCTGACATCTGAACGACCCGAGCTAGGTAAGATGGATCATTTTCAACGTGAAAATCAATTTGCGCATTTAGTTTTTGATCAAGTGGTGCGTATCTCATAATTTAAAGCAGTTTATTATATGATAGAAAGGCATACAATATTTTATAAAACACAGCAAACAATTTATAAACAATATTTTAATCAATTATGTTATACAGTCATAGAGATCGGATAAATGAATAAATCAATAATTCACTCAACAATTAAGTAAGTAAAACAAATGCGATATCTATGATCACAGTAGGTATACTGAATTTTCACCAACCAAGTATTGCCATTGGAGAGAAAAAAATTAATCAATAATCACAAATTTAGATCATCAGCAAGGCCAACAATATTAATCAAAATAAAGTGGCGTAAAACAATGGAATTACGACATTTTTATTATATACGTTTGCATAATTAAATAATTTTTTACATAAGCTAGTTTTAAAACAAACAATTGGGATCCGAAATGTTTCCCAAACAAATGTTGAACTATACAAAGGAAATACTGGCAGCACTTTTTTAGGGCCATTTATATTTGAAATATTTTGTTTATTATCTCTAGACTTGTGTCATCAATTCTTTAAATTGTAATCAACTGCATTTTGGATTCTACTGTAGACGTAATCTTTATACCTAACTTATAAAAGAAAAAATGAGGAAATAAATCATTTCGCAAGATACAAAGAATTTTCTTCGTAACATGTTCATTCCAGATGAATTGTCATCAAAAGTTTACTTAATTCAAACTAAACATTTCATATTCTTGATATTATTATGATATCGGTCACAATCATCTCAATTTAAACTACAAATTCTGTTGTAGAATCAGTATGTAGATGTATTATAACCGTGAGATTATTTTACTTACTTGGACGACATTCGGTAAATCTTTGTTATTCGGTTAATCTGTCTCATGCCGATTATATTCAAGTGATTTCTACCGATAGCATAAACACAATGGAATTATCACGTAGGCCTACTCAGCTATACGAAAAAAAATACAAAAGGCGTGCGCGTCTGTCTATATTACCGCATAGTGCACATTTAGGAATCGGTGAAGTACAGTAGGTACTTCATATATGAGCTATTGCGAAACTCATAATATGGATGATGTAAACAGGGGACTAGTGGACTCTGAATCATCAGTTTATATGATTAACATTAATCTCCAAACATATCTATCTCTGATCACAACAGTTGTAACGATGTAGAACAATCACACAGGCAGCGACCATATAGCATGTACAACTGTAAACTAAACTTTATTTGGGGCATACAATTCCAGGATCCGTTTAATGAGTCCTTGTCTCGAGCAGTCAGGGATGCAAGATAATAATTTGTGTGGAGTGACCTGTTTAGAATCATAAAGTAATTTTAATTTAATGAATCATTTGAAAAATGACGACATTTCTTAGGAGTGATTATAACATAATAATTTTCAAAATGGGACTGACATTGAATAAATAACCAAACAACCGCTATAAATAGAGTTTTAATTTCATGAAAGTTCGCGAGCTTTTTATGTGTCTTTGACTTTGAGTTTCTCTAGATGAACCACACTCAAAAAGTAGATAGTCAATATAAACTTTAAATAATTTTAAAATTGATGCTATCTATAGACCATAATTATGATATAATTATGTATTAGTATTCGAAATATAATGTCAAACAAAATGATTTAGTTGTTATAATATGTTGTACAAAATAAAGAACGCGTATAAACTTAGTCATACTACATTTATATTGTATAAGTTTGATTTGTTTTAGACAATATTGCCTCTTCCCTTATAAGTTGCCACCTCTCTTGCGAAGTGAGCCTTGTAAAAAATATTGCATCTATCATACAGAGGTAAAAAAAGTCTAATACATTACACTATTTAAATAAAATGTTTGCATCAAAATCTTTTATTCGAAACGTTGTTTTCAAAATTGACAACATATTAAATATTAGTTACATAAATATACATATCATGGTGTGCTCCAATATCATGAATTTGAGACAAAGACATGAAATACTGAGAGAGTAGTAGATTAATACATATTATCTATATACCACAAATATAATTGAGAATAATGGTAAATATAATCAAATTGACTAACAACATTTTAATTATATTCCCCTATTTATAATACGGAAATTTATTTATCTTTTGAGCCAACTACCAAACTGAAACAGAGATTATATAGTTTTCGATGTAAACAAATTAATGGACTAACAAGTTATTTAAATTGAAATATTTAGTTAAATTAAATGATTGATTCTAGTTTTATTAGTAATTTCATTATTATAATCTGTCATACCTTGATACCAAACAAATTAATCCGAGCTAAATTGTGAGGTATGTGATAAAAAACAGATCCCCTACCCCTTCGCACCTTAGTGTAAGTGTTAAACAAACAAGACACCTGAGCATAGAAGAGGTACATACCTTTGGACAAACTGAAGATACGGAGTGTAGTCCACCGGTAGATAGCCAGTGTGGTTCAGAGTGGGAGTTCGTAGATCAAAGCTGAATCAAAGAGAGACAAGTCAGTCGAATCATTGAACTGCAAAACCAAAACCTGACCAATCAGAATCACGAAAACGTGAGCCTTTGAGGGACAATTGATTATTTGTTTATAATTTTTAAAAACCCTCTAAAATACAGATGCTAAACTGAACTATGTGTGAAAGATCAGATCAAAATTTATGTTGCAGTTTTGATTATTCAATTATAACCAAATCGATTGATTCAAATTATTATTTTAAATAAAACATTTCAACACGTTTGGCCGGAGAATAGCGCCTAAACGGATTTAACTGTTGGAATTTCTGCTAGTTACTTTTAAAATATATTTTTTTAAATTCTGTCATGTATGACAACAGCATAATCTCACTATTTTATAAGCGTAATTAATTGGGTCTATTCAAAAATATGTTATTGTAATAACATCACATATAGCGATATGGATAACGAGCAAGCTTTGTGGTCTCAAGAATAATTTTTCAAAGTTTATAACGAACTAGAAATTGTAAATAAAATATTTTTTAGTTAATTTAATTACCAGGCTGCTTATATATTGCTATTTGTTTGCTTTATGAATTTGTAGCTATGTATTTCTATACGTCAATGTATTAATACTTGTAAAAATAATAATTAAAATTTCAATGCATATGTGCTGTTTTGAGTATATCTGCATATCCATTTCTAAACCTCGCATATAGCAAGATAATGTACGTGGTCCCTGAATCAGTCGAATATTTAACAAATATTCAAACAAAAGCTAAACATACTCGAAATCCAAAGCTTTAAGGCCGATCAAGGTGTTGATCAGGGTGTGCGTGTCATTGCTTAGCAGAACACATTCTTCCGTGTAGAACTTTCTGAGAAACAAAACGATAGAGTGGATTGTTAACATATTCATTCATGCAAATCACATCCGCATTTGGTTCACTTCAAACGGATCTGACAAAAAACGTCAATCATTTGAATTAGTATCCAATTTGTTACCAATAAAATAAAATCCGTTTCTGCAAAAGTAAAATATAGAAAAAGTGTATATGTAAATATAGAGTAGAGTTGAAGGTAGAGAAAGAGAGTAAAGACTATGAAGTGCAGCAATTGTGGCGTTCATGGTGAATCGTGGAGGAGTTCATTAATACTGTACCCCAGTCTCTACCCAATTTAAAACAAAACTAACATTTTCAAGACATTTAAATATGGCAATTACACGTTAATCTAAGAAAAACAATATGAACTACAATAGAAAAGCAACACAGAATTAAATTAGGAAAATATTAAACAAAAATATAATTGTTATACGTATGTATTCTACTGTTTATTGTCTGGTTAAGATTAATGATGTACATTGGACATAAATAACACAAAAAATAGTTCCATTACAAAAATTTATTTGCACTTAACTGATCGAAAAAATGCTTCCATTTCTGTTGCACTAAATTCGACATTAGTATGAGCAAGAATGCCGACTGTACAGCCTCCGTAGAGAGCTTCAATTGATGTACATATATGACTGTTGAAAGCGTGTTTATAACCAATCATGTACCGAAATGTGATCGTTATAAAACATAATATTGATACAAAAAATAATTAAATTTTTAAATTAGTAACTTGTCTACATGCAAAATGACAACCTTTATCAAATACAAAATTTAAATAAAAGTGTTAGCTGTATAGTTTCTTAATAGTCATATTAAATATATTTGTTAAAATTCAATCAATGTTTTTCAGAGTCAAACCCTCAATAAAGCGTTTGGAGATAATTAAAATATAACATTCAATTAAATACAATATTAAATATACCTGACAAGTGGAGTATTTCGGAAGATAATTTCTAGATATTCGTGAAGCTTTTTTTCTAATAATGAATACCGAATCCAAGCCCGCATCTGGTGTGAAAAAAGTAACAATGAAATACAAAAAGGAATCAAGAAATCATAAATTATACAATAGTATCATACAAATTCGTACCCTAGCAAAATTATCACGTAAGTTATCCATCCTTTGAATAGTTGAAATGCTACTGTTTTGAATGGATCTACAAGCAGATTTTATGAAGTACCAGGGGTGCCTGTTGCTATCTTTTACAAACATAGTATCACCACCTAAATGAAAAATATATAAAATTACAAGTTATAATATTAACACAATAAATCTCAGATCCATTCATTACCTTTCACACAAAAGTAGAAGATGTTTTCAATGATGCTACAAAAGTTAACAACCTCAGAAGTGGATTCTTCTAAAGTATCAAAGCATGATCGATCAATTAAACTTTTGACAGCCATCCTGAAATAAAATTAAAAAATATTGATATTTTGGTTAACTATACTAATTATACATAAATAATTATATAATGTATACATTATACTAAAAATTATATATAATAAAAATTATTATTAATACACATTTGAAAATAAATGTGTAACATATATATTTAACTATAGCTATCTTTAAAGGGGTAAAAATTTTTATAATTATTTGGAGTTTTCAAAGATATATTTATTTTATAACATTTTTTTGATTTTTAACTATTTTATTAATAAAAATCGTCAGCTAAGCAGATTAATTTCTCGATTATGTATAGTTTGGATTATGCACATGTTATTATTGATATATTTAAGAAATAAAATTGTTTGAAACACAAAAAAATACTTTTTTATCAATAGAAGAATATAATTCTAGATTTATTACTTTGTATGGATCATGCTGTAATACATATCATATTGACATTGTAGTATTTTCTAATGTGTAATTGGATTCAAATTTGGTAGATTATGATTTAGAATTTTTTATTTTATATGGTAAAAAAATATATTCCTGTAACATTGATGTTCAAATAATTACTATGGAAAATTATAAATGATTACTAGATTGATCCAAAATATAATATATTTATCTTAAATAAAAAACATTAGAATATTTATGTATTAGAAATCTTTAATATTATTAAATTTAAAAAATGTAATAGTGAGACCAAGTTGTTTACTGAGGAGAGCATTTAGTATTCCATTCATATTAGTATATAGAAATAATAAATGTAGATACTTGGATAATATTATTTATAATGTATTATATATTATATATACATAATTAATAATGTGCTTTAATATTTAAAAGAATATTTTGTAAAAAATTATTTATTATGAAATAATAAATAATAATGTTATTTTGTATATAGCTATTTTGAATGATTATTTATTAAATTAATAATTATGCCCATGTAATTGTTTTAAGCCATGGAATTCTTTTATAATACTGTATCTAAAAATATGTTTATTTAGTATTTATTACATATAATATTATTAGAATTTATAGAATATGTATTACTGTATATATAAAATATGAAGAAATATTTACATCATGCACTTAGCCTTTGATGATATGCTGTAAATAGTAAATAATTAATATTGATAAAACATATAAAACTATATTATTTTCATTACATCTTTATTATCTATTAAATATCATATGTTTTATGCTTTTTTAATTTATATACTATTTACAGAATAAATATTTAGTAAAATAAATATTGCCTTGCCAAAAATATTTATTCAAACATTATTTTATACTGAAAAAATATGTTATTACAACAACAAAAAATTTATGTATTTATTTATAATATATAATATATTATTTATTAATAAAAATGAATGCAGCATTTTTTTCAATAAGTAAACATTATCATTAATAAGAAATTCTATAAAAAATTATATTCTAAAAATGAAACAAATTAATTAACATGACCATGGTCATGGAGTAACTAAAATCTGGACTTAATTTTAGAACCAAATATTTGTCCTTTTTTTAAACATAAAAATTATTCATTAATGTACATATATTATTGTAAATTATAAATATTTTATGAAACCAATTTAATTTATTTTTGTAGAATTATAGAATATATTGCATGGTTATAATAAAAATTATAATAAACTTTATATTTTAAAGTGATTCACATTGTTCTTCACAAATTATAAATTTTAATTGATGTCAATTTCAATTATGTATTAAAGCATTATATATGTATTAAAGCACTATTTACTGTGGACAGGGTAGCCACAGGAATTTGCCTAGGTCTTTAAAGGACCTTTGTAATACACATTTTTGTAGTTATCAATTTGTTATATCACACATACAGGGTTCATACTGAATTTTAGGGAGGTGCTTAAAGCATGGCCTCCTCCTCCCCTTAAAGGCCACAAGCATTTAATTATAACACAATTGAAGTATTATCTTAAAAACAGCTATAAAACAATATATGCAATATATAGTACTTTTTAAACTTTTATTTGTCAAAGTACAAGTTTATCTGTGGATTGTTTCAAAGTATTTACCATATTGGTGGTGACTTGTTGGATATGCAAGCTTACTAACTGCTTTGTCTCAACATTTAACTATAAAAGTTTTGTTTAAATAAATAGTATTATAGCATCTATCTTTGTTGATAACAAATTATTACAACACATAAATATAGTAATAGCTAATATTTAAATAATCAGTTGGGTCCCATTTTTTGCATGTTTTCCTTTAGTGACGTTTCAACTAACTCCAACTCCTCAGTTCTCTTCTGTGAGGCTTGCCTTAGTCCCTTTAATTGGGTTAATGCTGTTTTGGGATTTTTGACTTCTAGTGCTGCATCACATGCATTATATTCTTGTATCTCAAATAATAGTCATCTTTTATTGTTCTCCAGTTGAATATTTTCTGTGGTGATAGTTTTATCAACATTTCTCTTCTTTTCAGAGGCAATTATGAACACACACCTCTTACTTTTAAAATATCTAGGCTCTGAATGTGGACAAAATTTACAATAATATGCAGTCTAATCATTTGCTACTGAAATAATCCACTCCTGAAACCTTCCATCCATTTTATTTGAAAATAATAATTATCAGGCATTTAAATTATAAAAACAAAAATAAATACATATAAATAAAGTAAACATTTAAATAAATAATAGTATAACAACTGATAGCACCTTACCCCGCCTGTTTCTTTCTTTTATTTGTTCTTTACTATGGATACTATTATGGTCAACTAAATATTATGGTGGGGTTCATTCTATAGGCTATCTCTCTCTAGTAAATTTCTTTCTTTCTCATAAATTTGAGACAAATAGAAATTAGTAATAGTTCTGAGTAAATATATACAAAAGAAAATAATTATAGACATACTATACCTAGTTAATGTATAGGCATTTATAACTATAAAAACAAAAATAAATACACATAAATTAAGGTAAACATTTCAACAAATAATAGTATAATAACTGATAGCACCTTATCCAGGCTTATACCTTTCTTTCATATATTATTGACTATATGGATACTAATATGGTAAACTATAGATATTATGTTGGGGTTATTCCATAGGCCAACCTATTTCTAGTAAATTTCTTTATTTTCTCATAAATTTGAGATAAAAAATTAGTAATAACTCTGAGTAAATATACATATACTAAACAAAAATAATTACAGTAGTACCTAGTTAATAATAATATGCAGCCATAGGCATTTATAACTATAAAACAAAAATAAATACATACCATTAAAGTAAACATTAAAAAAATAATAGTATAACAACTGATAAGCATAGGTAAATTTAATATAAAAAATATATAACCAAATTTGAGACAAAAAGAAAATCAATAATTAATTGTTTCTTTTAGAACTATTAAATAGAACTAAACATTATAATAGTTCTGAGTTAATAAACAGCAGTCAACACATAAGAAAATAATTATACTTATAGTAGTTAATTTTTTTTATTTGTTCATGACACAATATATGTTTACACAACCAGACAGTTTTATGTCATGTTATGTACTGGCCCTGGACAATAAAAGTATGATGATATATAATGTAGACCAGTGGCAGTGTAGATTAAAGATTAAGATAAAAAGATTCATTTGCAAAGCACAACTTTTTGAGATTATTAAAAACTTAAAATGGTTAAATAAAAACTTGTTTATAAGATTTTTTAAAGGACCTATATTCAGAAAATAGAACTTGAAAGGACTGAGCCCAAAAAAGGACTTTAAAGGAACCTAAAAGACCTGTGCCTGTGGCAATCCTTTGTGTATCCCAAAAAACATGACTATATTGTATGTGCATTATACGTACCTCCCAACATTAATAAGATTGTTTCGAATAATTCGTGCTTTAAAAGCACCAGTAAAATCCATCGAATATTGAAATTAAAAGTAAACTATTAATATTTGTCCCAATAAAGCTGCGATCATATGATCCCTTTTCCTAAATTTAAAATATTTCTTGAAATCTTGTTTATATAATTTAAAACGCATAAATACTTCATTTTAATATTACACAGTCGTCCATTTCTATGGTCGTCTATATTTTTCATAATAAGCCAGAAAAGGGTTTAATAAACATTGACATATATAATACACGATTAATTCACAATTTTTTATATGATTAAAATTTACTGGTTCTTATACAAACATTAATATAGTTGCGGTAAGTTTATCCATAAAATATAAAAAAAATTCGTAATGATTTAAATTATATAATATATATATGAACAAAATAAGGTGGTTCCCCTTTACATAATTAATTTTAATAATATTTAAAAAAAATCATATTTAATTATATTTATATATATATATATTATATAAAAATAATAATATAAATATAAAAATTATTAGCATCAATTCCATTTATTTTTTATATATATTTTAAAAAGATATAATATGTTTTATATATTAATTAATGTTGAAGACTAAAGAAAACTCGAAATCTAGATTTTTACTCTGTTCCCAGGTGGAGAGACGGTTAGTATCATTCTATTTAATTGCTATTCGTTTATAAATAGTATATTTCGCAAACTATTTTTAATTGGACTAAACTTGTTTTAGACTGGAATACACAGACAACGCTGTCGATAAGTATAAATAAGTAATTTAGGATATTGTCAGAAAAAAAGATTTTAAACAATTAGTTCTAAAACATATTTAATTAAAAATAATAAAACTCTCGAAAATACATCTACGCTTTATAGCGAATTTACCTTTTCAATTTACTATTTTAGCGTAGAATAATTATTAAAATTTAATCATAACCAAAAATATATATAAAAATTATTCTTGCATATGACGAAGCTATAAGGATGTAAAAATGCATGCTATAATTTTTTAAGATAATTAATTTAAAACGGTTTTTATAATATGTATATATATAGGTAGGCCTATACATACAATTTATAATTATTTTTTAAAGATGACATTTAAAAAATATCACATATAGGTTTTATTATAAAAATAATGTAAAAATTTTCTTCATACACTAGGTAAGAAATCTTGCATAATCTTGCTAGGCCACACATGATTATACATGACCATGTTTAACATGCATGACCATGCATTACATCCATGATTAAACATGACTATTTTTAACATGCATGATCATGCATGTGTCTACCAGGAAATTAATTATATAGGCCTACTCGATTAATGTGTGTATATTTTACATGTTGTTTTGAAAGTCATCAAAACAATAAGACTTGTATATCATAACTAATCTACATCATAATTTAAATTAGATTCGGTCGATTATTCAGTGTCCAAGCGCGTAGCAACCATAATGCAAATTAGGGGCATATTTAAATTTATTTAATTTTCGATCTTTCGCAAGCAAATCCTTTAATTTTTGAAAAAGTGTTTACGCAACTGTAGCGGCTGTTTGTGAGACTATATATAGAGGCATCACTCGGTTAGGGTATATGCGTTCAGATTGTGCAAAATATTATAAATAAAGTATAATATTAGGAATTTTTTGATGAGGCTGCAGCTAGGGCACTTTGTTATCTAAGCGTATAAGTATTTACCAAATAGGATATCAAACCTTTCTGAAAAACATCTCTTAAAACTCAAATAAATATTTTTTATTATATAAAGTAGCCTATGTTTTATAATTATATTAATCACATTAGATGGTATAAAGATACTATAACAAATTGTGTTTATTATTCAATTTCTAGCTTTTTTAATTAAATTCAAAAAGTGTATTGTTTATAAGTTTTTATTCGAGGCATATTTTATATATATGAAATAACATAACATTTCAATTTTTTTATATTCCTACTAATTGAATTATTTTTGTTATTACATTTCATTGTGTCCGCTTTAGATAGCGATCTATTCAAACATTCGTTTTATTATGTTACATTACCTAATGCGAATATTTAAATATACTGTTTTAAATATAAAATTAATTATGAGAAAAGTCTTCCGATTGAAAGTTTATTAATTTAATTTAAAATAATTTTCGTTTTATGTAAGTAAACTATACCTTTTATTAAACAGCGTCATATAACAGACGTTTGCTTGATGCAATTGATCCGGTTCACATACTGATCACTTCTGATTTTGTAACTATAGTACCGAAATGGAATTTCGATAATACAAAGCTAAATATTTTAGTTAAACTAAATTTGTATTTATTGAAATATTTCGATGAAATCGAGAGTCAGAATAAATTCACTCACAATTTATTGTGGCGCACAGAGATATATGCAAATAATCGTGAAAATCGTCCAAAATATTAATTTCTGTATATATATTTCTGTATATTTATGTGATTATAGAAAATGCACAGCACACGTCATATTAAATGATGTAAAATTACTATACAGTTCGTTCACATGAGGATAAAAGTGTTCACCTAAGTATATCGATTATAAAGATTTTCATATTTTATAAAAAAAAATTAGTGGGTTGATCATATATTTAAACTATATACCAAATCTGTAGTGTACTATATAGTTTAAATCTATGGGATTGATATTATTAACTCCATAAATGAACTTTATATGGATCGATTTTATTTCTTCAATAATTTTGTGTATTTTATAAAACTAATTTATTAGAGATACGGAAACCTAATTTTCAAATAAAATAATACAAAACGTACATTTTAGTGAAAGTAAAATTTCCAATTAATTTGTATTAAAAATTGAAATAATAGCATGTCATTAATACTTAAATAAACTAAAGTTGATGTAATAAAATAATAACAAAAAGGTTAATTGCTCAAAAATATATTTTTTAAAACTATATAATTTTATCATAAATATCGGATTTGTTTATTCTTTCATTTATCCGATCTCTATGCATTTTATGGATTATATTTAAATATTAATTTCATTTTTATTTATTAATTTATTAATATACAGATTATTCTATTTAAACACATTTATAAAGCCTGAATATAAGTTACACATTATTGAGTATGTAAAATATCTAAATAAAAATTTTCCCGTATGAAATAAAACTTTTTTTTTTTAAATGTACTAAATTGGAATTTATATACTCAACAATTTTAGTAATGACATCAAAAATTAATGTTTTATTATGACGTCATTTGAAGTCATTTTCTGGATCACGTCACCGATCAAGCTAAAATTAATATTTTTTATAATAAACTTGATGAAAACCCACAGAAATATTCCAAAACATGTACTCGTCGATATTTAAAACATTAAAATAGTTTTTTAAATATGTGTTCGTTTTATAATACGTTCTTATAAAAATGTTTCCATACATTAATTAATAAAAATTAATAATAATAATATTAAAATTAATAATTAATTTATTTATTAATATATTTATAAAAACAACTAAATAATGGCATGATAGTTTGTATTCCAGATGCTGGTAGATAAAATACATGAATCCACATATAAATTTTAAAAACACCGCGGATTTGTAATTTTCTTATTTTTACATTTTGGGGCAGTGAATAGGTGCAATGGGGTTTTTCAAGGTTGTATGGTCCAAGGTTGGGGTTTCGGTAAAAGATTCTCATAACGAACATTACATGTTATTGCTTATTCTGTATAAATATTGACTGACATATAATTAGTTTACATATTTGAGGTGTTATTAGTTGTGTGTAGCCTATATATAGGCCATACTGTTGTTTGCAAATACTACACATAAGTAAATTATGTTAATATGCACGCAAATATGAGCGTTAAAAAGATGTTACATATTGGAGTGTTTACAAAATGTGTAAATATTTTACATATGTATACTTCACATAATACATATACAATAAGCAAATGAATGATTCTTAATAGTAGTTTATTCTTGATATTGTTCTGTACATTAATTATTTATTATACATATATGCTAAACACAGAAGCCGAATCTGTATTCTAACAATAGATCATTTCTTTTTGGAGTGCTACGTACATAATATTAAAACTTAGAGACATGTCATTGTCATTTAGTCATGACTGTATTGGCTATATACAATTTATGTTAATTGCAAAGATCGTTTTCTTTTGTTATATTGTCAAACATTATATAATTATACTAATGAAGCATAAAAGAATACATTCTTGATATAAAGGGAATATTCGGATTATGGAATGGATAATGAAATAAATAATGGATTATGGAATACGTATAATAATTAAAAATGGGGTTTTCAATGAATATTGTAATGGTATAAATGTTTCTTGCTTCATTGTAACATTCAATCCGCACTATAAAGTGAACCAAAATATCAATTGATTACCTACTGTATAGTATCTATTATTATTTGTATTTGTACAATATGGTATTATAGCATTCTACAAATGCAATACTATTTTATACATTTAAACGGTATGTTGTAATATATCTGATTTTTATTCTATGCCCCTCCATTGATCCACAATATTGAATATAAACTATATAACCAGGCGATTCATTGTATTTCTTATTAAAACTTCAAACAATTCAATTGTTCCTTTGCAAATTACACAATTGAATGCAGTCAAACGTGAAGCGATAACGACACAACTATGATTATTGATGCGATACCGGTATACAGAGAAGCTGAGAGAGAACAAGCCCCTCAGAAGAGATTTGGTGTATTGTAACTTGGAGGTGAACTAACTTGGCAGTCTTCTATACACCCCACCTTCAGCAGAGAAACGTGGAGTGTTAGAATGGAATTCTGGACAATACTCCAGCGTTTGTTGGGCGAATATGGACGATATCACATTTGCTTCCTGCTCATCTTATTCTTCAATCTCATTAGGATAAACAACTCCTTTCTCTCATTTGCACTGACGACACGACTGCCCACGATCTTGTGCTTGTCTCCCGATACCTGGGCAATGTTGGTCCATATCGGACAGAAGGGAGATCTAGGGAGCCTATTGGCCGATTATTTTCCGCCAGTCAAGTCAGTTGTGATTCCTTCGAATATCACGCAGCCACCGCCAAATAACTGTCCCAGGCATGACGGTAACAACAGCAATGATGGTATTTGTAACCATTGGGTCTATGATACTACGGAATCGGGATTTTCTCTAACGGTTGAGGTAACCTACTTTGAATTGTCTGACGTCTTTCTGTTACTTATTTATAGTGTCATATACATTAGGTGCGTGGTATTTAGTAAATTTATCAGTATTTTTGTAAAATTCGTCATGATTATATATAATTTTCATTCTGTTGCTAAGAGACAACTTATATGACAACTTCTAAGTTTTTGCTATTTGAAATTTTATATGATAAGAATTGAGTAATAGTTTATACTGAATAATACATTATATATAGTGAATACGTCATGATAAAGCATGGTCAATTTTTAAAGTTTAACAGTTACGGAGCTACACCTTTCTACGTAACTATATATTCAAAACTTATTCCGCATTTATCAGCGGTGAAAATTATTCTCAAGGGAAAAATAAATTTTTACCCCCTTAAATTAAAAATGGATTATGTCTAAATTAATTTAAAAAGTTAATATTTTTTGTGATATGTATATAGATGTTAATAATACAAATAAATACATAATAATTATGTGCATGCTTCTCATAACACCACTTTAATGAGTTTATCTTATTTATTTTCCAGTTTGAAATGTGTGACCAGCAGATTTCCTTTTACTGGCTTCAAGCTGGACTCATCTTTGCGTTTGCTATCGGCTGGGTTCTCAAACGAGTCTTAGCCAATATGTAAGTTCGGTCCAATTATATATTGCACATTGAGGAAGCTGTGATAAAGCTGTTTTTAGTATATTGGCTTTTATCCTATTTTCAAAATGAAAATTTGCTAAAATCATAATTCTCTATAATTGGAACATAACACACTCAATTTTAAGATTATAGTGATGCGTCTGGATGGTTATACATTAGACGAGAACTGGCTCAAAACAAAAATAAATAAAATGTCTTTTGAACAAATCGATGAATGGGTTCTTGAAAATATATAGTTACTATGATCCCTGGATTCTCAAACATGAAAAAAAAGAGTATTAGATATACAAACATACTACTTGCCGATAGTAGTGTGCGATCTCAATCTAGAAGAAGTGTTTAGCTTCACTATATCTCCATGCAGCTAAACCTGAAAGATTCGGTACTAACCAAATGAACCCATATTAGTCAATAAACATTCTATACACACGATCAGTTATCATCCAAAATGTTAAGCAAAACGTTTCGAACCCGCCCCCTTTATATTGGTTATAGTCGGCATTACTGTCCATTTCCTGGGTAGTTTCCCGCATCAGAAAACTTTATTTTCTCTCCCCCGTATCCCCCAACCAAATCCAATAGAACTGGACGACGAAGCATCATTATCGGTTGCATAATCATGGACATAGTGGCGTCAACTGCTGCCGCCTTCCCGCCCAACTTCAGCTTCCACGCCGTTTGTCGAGCACTGTCCGTCTATGCCTCGGGTGGAACCTGCTGCATGCTCTTCGTCTTCTGTGAGTTGTCTCTGGCTCGACTACTCGAACCTAAAAGGGATTTCACGTGCAATCATACTTTTGTTTCCTAATAAGTAAATGTTATAAGCCTGCACCGTATTTGATCAACTAGAATTTATTTTGTTCACTTAATTATTAACAATTTTAATATTCCAGCAGTAAAAAGTACAGATAACTACGCATAAATATGGAATATCTGGAGACCAGACTAATTTCTTCTATGTGGACAAAATTCATATTTTTGAAATATCAACCTAAATCCCACTAAATCTTTAAATTTGTTTCTTTGTATAAATATTGGTAATCCAAACATGGTAGTATTAAAATAATGAAACTGTTGAAATAATGAAGTTGAATAAAAAATAAAGTTGATATAAATACAAATCTAGGATGGCTTCAGTATAAAAAACCTATCAAGAATAGATTTCTTGGTAGTATAGTCACGTGATGCTCTTACGTAACATTCACTTTTATACCATTGTTGACTAAAAATCGAAGGAAAAAGTTTATATACTCTTTTCAAATCGTCAGTATACATCCTTTTATACGAATCATTGTGGCTATCAGGTAAAATGCTTGCTGAAATGTCGGACTCTTGCCTTGCTTGGAAATTCTGTTAGCCTTATCAAATGGATCATTGACGAAATTCCAAATATCTTGTTATTTCAAAAATTTCACTTTAATTTTATTATATAGGGACCAACGCATTTACTCTTTTATATCGTGAATTTTATATGACCAGATTCCATATAACTCGAGTTAATTATAATTAATTTAAAAGTTACTTTAATGTTATATTGACTAATCGTAATGATCTGTAATTCGGATTTGCCCTGTAATTTATTTAGTTCAAAATTTCCTATCCTTTTAATTTGATTAGTCTTGATTAGTCACATTAAAAAATATCTAATTCATAAAATTAATATTATTTATACAATCAATTTCTATATTTATTTATTTTTATTTAAATCATTGATCTATTTTTCACGTCATAAAAATATGTACAACAATAAATATATTTAAATTAATGGTATTTTAAGAGATGTGCATGCATGATGCGATATACGTAAATGATTTTTCGACATGGGATTGAAATATGTCGTATTCCATTTATATAATTGAGTAATAAAATGCGAATATAATATTGAAATATAGTGATAATTATTTGGTTTTTGACAACATGTGTATCGTTAATTTTTATTATGTAGCGCATTTTAAACCTGGATGCACCACGTCGAAATGTTGTTTTAAAATATATAGATAATTTATATTATCCATTATATTATCTTATTGAATTATAGACATCTATTTATTCAGTTATAGACATATATGTAGGCCTATTCAGATATAGACATTTATTTATTCGGTTACAGACATGTGTATATTTGTTTATAGACATTTAACATGTATGTATTTAGTTACACTCTTGTATCTATTTAGTTACACTCTTGTATGTATTTAGTTACACTCTTGTATGTATTTAGTTACACTCTTGTATGTATTTAGTTACACTCTTGTATGTATTTAGTTATTTTATTATTTTAGTTATTTTTATTATTTAGTTATGAAGTAGGTATAATATACAGTATAGTCACACCTTTATTTTTAAATTCTAAGAACCGAGCTTTTACTTGATAATCCCCTCTCAAAAATACCTAAAAATGTATTCACATTTATATACATACATCCCTTATTTAATACACATACGTATACGAAAGTATTGGAATTATTTTAGATTCAATGATGCCAATGATAACATTTCATAAAATATATCATTGTTGTTTTAAAATTGTAACTTCATCAACATGATATCAAATATGGTTATTCATAGTTTTTTACTGATTAATATATTTAATAAAGGTAGTTTACATGATTTAATCAATTCAGCTATTGTATGTTAAGTGCATTTTACTTCAACATATACAGTAAATTTGTAACTTAATTTGTCAGTTAATCAGCTGACACTAGTAAGTAATAGTTAATTATGCACAATCTCTAAAATATAGACAATTTTCCATTTAATTATTCTCAGTCGTGCGTGACTATAATATAGAATCGATATTAATATATGGGGGGAAACACTAGTTACAAGGATTTAGCTCCGTTTCAATGACATATCATAAATCATAACAAATTCCTTTTCCCAATCAGTGTCTGAAATGTTGCCCAGGAGTCAACAACGTCTCGGCCACTTTCTCTTCTGGAACTTCTTCTCCTTTGGTTACATAGTACTGGCAATTCTGGGGGGAGGAACGAAGAGCTGGTACCTTTTGGAGACCTCAGATCTCTTCGTCAATGCCCTCAATTTGGCACTTGTTCTGTAAGCATGTGGAAACAAATATGTATTTCTATATAACTAAAAATAGTATTTTTATGTTTTAAAATCGACAGTTTGTAATAGTTAGTTGTACCAGCTTGACTATGGCGGACCAGAGGGTTCAGTGTGGAAATCTCTAAGATTTTCAATTAAAATGAGGTTTACCTGGTAACTCTCTAAAATTTACAATTTAAACGAGGTATACCTTGCAGACCTCGAGTTAAGCCAGTTAAACATTGCAGACCTCGATGTAAGCCAGTTAAACCTTGCAGACCTCGAGGTAAGCCAGTTAAACCTTGCAGACCTCGGGGTAAGCCAGTTAAACCTTGCAGACCTCGAGGTATGCCTTGCAGACCTCGAGGTAAGCCAGGTCAACTTTGCAGAACTCGAGGTAAACCTTGCAGACCTCGAGGTATACCTTGCAGACCTCGAGTTAAGCCAGTTAAACCTTGCAGACCTCGAGGTAAGCCAGGTAAACTTTGCAGACCTCTAGGTCTACAAGGTTTACCTGGTTTACCTCGAGGTCTGCAAGGTTTAGCTCGTTTACCTCGAG
>JAUZND010030492.1:0-23047 GCA_034780555.1 Coelogynopora nodosa
AATTAAACTCGCCGTTTTGCGCTTCACAAATGGATCCAACGATCGTCACGATTAAGGAACCTCATTCATTCATTCATTCATATTGACTAGTTGTAAGTGTAAGGGTAAGGGTAACCGTATGCGCGATCATTCTGACGGAATATTTTTCATTGTTTTCTAACCACTCGAGCAAATTTTTGTATACGCCGAGTGTTAGATGCTTAAACTTGGAAATGTCATGTGCAGTTTATGGGAAAGTGATATCGACGAGTGAAAGTGATATTGAGCCACTGCGTATACTTAGCGGGATGTTTACTTTTGTTATCGATATCGTCTCAGTGCAATACTGATAAGACAGCAAACAAAAATTAAAATTGTCAGCCTCAGGCAAGTTAAGAACGTTCACCTCCACAGCTTTTTTGTCTTTTAGTTGGAGGAGGTAGTTCGAATGATTCATGACCGTGACGATGAGGAACACCGTGATATCGAGAAATTTTGTGATTGAAAAACTGTACAACATCAATAATTCAATTCCATCAATCTTGTGGAAACTCTTATATCTATTTTATTTGACATATATAATAAATTTCGGGTTAGATACTAATATCCGCATACGTTGAAATGTACATACTTTCCATATAAGAAAGTACCTGGTCGAATCAAATATAACGTACACTATTGCGAAGAGAACTCTCGCCCTGGTAAATATTAACGTTGTCATCGTTATAACTCTCCATTTCAGCTACTCCATCTGAGTAACAGGTATCCCACCTGAATTAATAGATCAATTATACACGTAAGGATTGAGTGACATACATTATCCACACACGAATGTGCGTTAGTTGATTGCTGTTGGTCGTCAATAATTACAATGTCCTTAGAATCGCACAAATTATTGAAAATTGGAGAATTAGGATGACAAATGTTACTGAATCAGTATTGCTGTTTATTGTAGGCTGGCGATTGATATAATTGTCGAATAATGGTATATTCTTCGGAATCGCACAAGTCAATATAAATTTAAGGTTCGTCTGGGTAATTGTCGTTCATGTCCTGTGGAACAGTATTTACGTCGTCAACCTCTTGATGTGTTATGACGGCGGTGTGTCTTATTCTTTATTCGATAAACGCCAGTGGTTTTAATAAAACGAGACTTCAGTATTGAAGATTAAGGAAAAAAAAAAAACTACATAGTAGAGAGAGAGAGAAAGTGAGTATGTCAACTTTGCATATGTTTCCTGATTGGTTCTAATGAATTCGGTCAAGTTTTCTACAAATCTCTGATTGGATATATAGAAAAAAAAAATTTGTATGCGACTGCGAGTAATATTAAGAATTGCTTGAATTGATTCGCGACCATAAAAATCAGATTCCCGCCTCCGATTTATCAATAATTTTATTTGAAATTTAAATTAAAAAAATTTCATAGAGGGGGACACTGGAGGGAAGTAAAGGTGAGTAAAGTTACTATTTTATGGTGAGTTAGAGTGCGTCCACATATACTTCTGAAGATTTATTTATAAGTTTAAAATATATATTTACACTTTTGACGTTCTATGCTACAAAATATATATACATATATATAAATAGTGTTCATCATATTAAAAAAATATATAAGTATATAAATTTTCCACTCAAACTTAAAACACGATTCTCTGAGTGAAAGGTAATCAATAAAGTTTGCGGATAATCGATGATACTGAAGATCGTCATGGAATACGTTGGACAGAACGCATTATTTCTTAGTGGATGAATACATAATGGCATTGCAGTAGTCCCACTTTGATGTTGTGAAGGCATTTTAAAACAACTAATTTAGTAGTGTCTTTAAAAATATTATCACAAATTTTATACATAAATTTAATAAAGAAAAGAGATGATTTACACATATTTGCTATAATTGATCTTAAAAAGTTAACGAACTGCCAAAGATAACTCAAAGGAATTTTAATTTTGTGGATATAGCAATGGTTTCATTGTTTATAGTCAATTATTGAAAAAGCAACATTTTAATAAGTTTTGTGTACTTGATATGAATAATTCAGTTTCATCTGGATTTAATTTAAACATGCTGATGTTAAACCACTTTTTGAGGTGTTCTGAATACAACTTTGAGGATTCTATTTCCGCTGTGCTATCAATATCTAAGGAAATATATAAGGATGTATCGTCGGTGCATATCTAGAGCCTAATAAAAGGCAGATCCCTGATGGCCATAGCATAATAAAGTACGATATGTAGATATGGATGTGTTGACATTAACAGCCTGAGCTTCGCCTTGAAGATACCACAAAGCGAAGTCATTGAGTCATTGATTTTGAAACGATTATGAAGTCTATTGAGTAAAAATACATGGTCAACTGGATCAAAGGCGGCACTGAAATCCACGAAGATGACTATCAACAGCTGGCCACTGTCGTGAGTATGTGATACATCGTTGTGAAGGCGGAAGAAGATGACAAACTACAGCTGGCCTCTGTCATGAGCATGTTATAAATTGGTGTGAAGGCGGATTAAAGCAGTTTCTGTTGAAAAGGATATTCGATTTGCAGACTGGTAAGGGCTGAGCAGTAAGTGCAGTTCAACTGGTGAAGTTCCAAATGGTAATGTTTCATTTTCAACATTTCCTAGAGTCACTTCGGTCAAAATTTAAAATCTACTGTCAAGTATAAATCCAAAGAATAAGATTAGCATCATAAGAAACAGATTTCATCATTCGAAGGAAGCAAACCGTTTCTGATGGTGTTAGCCTAATCTTATCAATAAAAATGATAAAAAGTTATATATTTACAGTCACTGGCATATTCATATAATAATATTAAACATAATAATAATAATAATAAATAATAATATTATTAAAAGAAAATCAAGATTTTAAATTCTAAAATATTAATATATAAAAATATAAATAATTTAAATATACAATTTTTATTGTATATTAATTAATATGCATAACAAACATATTTGTACACAACTTATATGAGCAACATATAATGATAATAACATTATAATTTAGCTACCTGCTAACACAATAACGAATATGAAAATAATAGAATCAAATATGTAAATTTGAAATATTATTAACACAATAAAATGTTTGAAATGCGCGACTACCTCAGTTTTAACATATAATAAATCCAAAAATTTCTGTACATATTGTCAATTCATTGATATTTTTCCTGAATTGACGTTTCACTTTTCACACTTTTTGAGAACTTGGTGCTACTTTTATCGATTTCACAAGACACTATTTTATTAGTAGGATTTATTTTACCAATTACTTTGCTAATGCAAATCATATGCTGCAGCCATAATCCAATTCCAATAAATCCGAAAATAATAACAAGTCCCAAAAGAGTGCAATAAATAATTAGAAAAATATATATTCCGATTATTTTTTGTCCGATAAAAGAACTCATGAGACAAATATTTGGCACCCAAACCATTTCTTTACTATATTTAATTTGAGTACAAATATATATCTGTTGAATTGGATATATTTCCACATTACATCGAATAGCTTCACCTTCAAAGAATTGGTTCTTCTCGGTTATATCAGTTCTTATAATTTCTCTCTTGAAACCCGTGGCTTCGCAATTATCTATTATTCTTGAGCAAATTTCACAATTTTTTTCTAGAATACAAAATGACTTTGATGTGAATAAGAACAAGCTGCTTGCCATCGATATACGTTAATATATACTTAACTTGTAATATTAGTTAAATCACCATGAATAATTTATTAGTAAGTAGTAGGATATGAGTTAGTGATGTAAAAGTATTTTTTTAATTAATCGTGTTAATTACAAATTTGGATAATAAAATATAAATGAACAAATGTTTAAATCTCTGTTAGAAATTAGTTAAACATTGTATTTAAATTTTATTTAAATACACTTGGTTTTGTAAAGTAATAATAATGAATATAAATAAATATTAAGTAAGTCCATAAGGCCAAATGTCCAAGATTAAATATTAATATTTCTTCATAGTAATAGTCAGTCTTATTCAAGACAACATTATCGATCTTAGGTAAGATCATTTGACTAATATTTTTAATTTTATCCGCAACAACAAATTAATCTTTTTCGTATAAAGGAGATGTTCGAATTCGTAATGTCATCTACTATACTCGACTTATGCATTGAATGCTTAATAAACTTTTGTTCATAAATTCTGTCTCTTTTATGATTAAGTTAAAATCAAATATTTGTAATAAATATTTTAAAATAATATGAAATTAATGAGTTTTTGAAATAAGTATATTTCGTTTATTAATCTTTCTTATAGAAATTTTTAGAAATCTAAAAATTAAGTTTTGTTATGTTTTGTTATGTGGTGGTCAACAAGGCTAACTCAACTTAAAAATAGTTAATACTTATTTTAAATAAACAAAAAGAATTGGGTTTTCGTAGATGTTCATTTTATAATATAAAATAAGAATTTTTAGAATAAATATGATAGGATATTAAGTTTGTAAATGCCTATCTATACACAAAGCGCGACGCGCCAGAGATTTTTTCGCCGAAAAATGTATTTCAGTTCTTTCCAAGCGCGACATGATGTATGATATTTTGATATTTCTACATAATTTAAAGCCTATTTGCATTAAAATAGGAATTTAGTCGCGTGGCGTCGCAGAAAAAGTTTGATAATTTTAACTTCAGTTTCGTCGCGTATGTATTCAAGTTTTAGCGGAACGTCCCATCGCGTCATATGGGTATGGGCTTCAATCGTATTCATTTCCACATGAGCATATGATTGTGATGTATAACATTGAATACATAATTATTAGTAATTTCTACTAAAAGATCAAAGTGAAAAAATGTATGAATAAACTTTGACGACAAACGAATATATATATTGTAAGTAATATAATATAACCAATATTGGGTTGTAACTTAAATCTGGAGGAAAAACCGGAGGACAAATCCTAAGAAAATTTAAAATATTTTTCAAGGTCATCAATGCAAAAGTATTTAAAATAAACAAAATGGATTTTAAAATAATCGAATTAATTACTAAAAATAAATGTAAGGGATTTTAGAATGTCGATAAAAATGGTCAAAATACACATACATTTAAATTAAGTCTAAAATATACAAATACATGAATTATAACTAATTTTAAGTAATTATTACATTCCTTAAAATAAAATTGTTTGTTTATCTTTGTTACTTGTTTTAATACCGACCTTAAAAACTAGTTATTTATTTCTCCGGTTTTTCCTCGACCGGTTTTTTCCTACGGATTTAAGTCACAACCATAATATTGCAAAATAAATTAGAAATAGCCAATATTTAATAAACTATAGATTTATTATTATACTCCGTTACACATATTTTGAAAACGTATTAAAGATTGCAATTAATACACTTACTTGCATCATATGTATAGGCACTGCTGATTGATATTAATTCCATAATAATAATATACTTTATTGTAAAAAGTTTAGCATTATTAAAAAAATATAATTCTTTAATCATATTTCAATTAGTCAGGTTGTAAAAAACAAAGCAGTGCGTTGTTGATTCTTTGTCCATATAAAACTTGATTATGATTAAAACAAATAAATTTAAATAAATTTAAATATTGAAAATAAGCTAGGTAAAGCACCCAGATTATTAATTTGAAATCAACGATCGAGTCAAAATAAGCTTCCATAACCATTCGATATCTAAATCACAGCAATGACTGAGGCTGATTCTTTACTAAAAATCAATATATGAAGATTAAAACTAATTTAATGGCAGTATTGACCTACAGCTTTATTAATTTTAAAACGTTATATAAATCTTTATTTCAGGCAGAATATATTTATTGGCTACAAAACGTTCTAACTCTTACGGCTATATCATCTTTTCATAATTCGATATGTTTAAAAAATTCTACACTAGAATAATAATATAAAACTTTTTCTTGGTGAAGAGTTGTTCATTATAAAGTTTTCTTGTTAACCCTTCGTACGCGGCCATACTTTGTCGGGTTTGCAACGTGGAGGGGGGGGGGGGGTATTTCACCCTCCTGGACTATTTCACCCCCATCAGATTAAGATGAAATTTGGTATACAAATACCTTCTAAAGACGTGTCAACCTATTTTTATTTTCAAAAAAATTAATCGATTAGCATCATTTTTATGACTTGATTACGTCATAAACTCTAGTTAGGAAAATTATAGGAAAATAGCCATATATGTATATGCTATACATTGACTAATATTATATTATATAACTTTTGATCAATGCAAGCAATTGACTTGATTCTTTTTGCATATGATTCCAGATCACAAGATCTATATTTGATTGGGAATTTTTTTATAATTATACTACTTATATAAATAAGCTATAAGTAGTATAAATTCTGTTTGAGTACTATTTTGAATTACTGATTATTTTAAAAAATAGATTCATTATTCAAGTTAAATGTATATAAGTTACGATTAACTTATTTTTTCAATAATGCAACAATTAATGTTGCAAGTTTTAGCTCCTAATATTTATCGGCAAGTATGAAAACCAAGGGGGGTATAAAATAGTTCAATAAAAACACAATTTGTTCTAGTCTGTAAAAATATTCGAAATTATATTTGTTATATGTTTTAGTTAGATTAAAGTATTTTAGCCAGTGAGTAAAAAAATCGAGGTCATACATTATATAATTCAATCAAAAACTTAATAATTTTTTACGAACTTCACGTACGAAACGTTAGCAATTTAGTAAACATTCATCTAGACAAAAAAACATCGCAGATGTTCGCGAATAGTTTACTATTTAGTGTTAAACATATTTGAATCAGGATGCTATTTGGTAACAAGTATGTATATGGTCAACTCACAAATACTGAGGATATTATTATATAGATAAACCATGCGAGATCAGATTAGAACTAAATATATTTTGAAATATAACCAGACATTTTTTGTGTAGAAAATAAAAAATTACGTAGTGCTGAATTTTTTATTTATAAAAAAGACTTAAGCCAAAAATTAGATAATCTGTATAATATTCTGTAATATATTACTGAATAAATTTCAACTTGAAAATTTGCTTTAGCGAAGTACATTCAATCGGACAGTGCATTTAAATTGTTGAATACTTTTTAATGAATATTGTGATACTTTTTTTAGTCAAATCTTAGCTAAAACCATGACTGGGATAGTCTAACTATCTCAATAACCAAACATAGTATATTTTTACGATTAAAAACTTTATTACAATATAGTATATAAAATATATACGCATATAATATACCATATTTAGTATAAAGTAAGTTACTCTGTATGCAAATATTTGTACAACTAATTACATGCCTCACGCATATTTAATGAAAGCATCATTACTAGAGAGAAGTATTTTATATGATACGTGAAGATATTTTATTAAACAGTAAGAAGAAATTCTTTTATAAATAAAACAATCTGTAATGCTGACTATACACGCGAATATATATCTATATATAATACATGTGAACTTTTAATAGATTACGAAGCACGTGTACATGTATATATATATATATAAATATGCGACATTAATGATTCGCTTACTTTGATGCAAGAGCTGTGCACAAATTGTGAATTACAAACAACATACTATATTATGAATAAATTTTATGACATTATGGACGGTAGTTATATGTGGCAAGAATTGCAAAACTTTTGTTAAGAAAAACGAGTGGATGATTGAAAATGTTTGCGAACTTACAAAAAAAGTAACAGATGTGTGAGAGAGAGAGATGGAGAGAGAGAGAGAATTGTAAATAGATAGATTTAATATAATTAATAACTTGACACTTTTAGGTACATATAATGAGTAATACAAGAAACGTTTTAGTTTATGTGCTTAATACACAGAATGTACAGATTTCTGCAAGGAAATGTAGATAGGTACTTCTTCCAAATTAAAAAAATTTTACATAATTTTTTATCGAAATAGAATTTGGATTCAATATTTATATTTATTTATGAGAATTCACAACAGACATAATAAAAAAAATATTGTTTTATTTTAAATGGAAAATATATGACAACTTTTAAATGTTTGATTTTGAATTGCATAATTAATTAATTTTAATTAAATTTAATTAAAATGTAATCTAAATAGATCTATTCTGTTTAATTTGAAAATAATAAATTAAAACATTTCCCTTTTTATTTGATATTTTTCAGTTTTAATTTAATTTCTTTAAACATTAAAATATAGAGTTTTTAAATGTGAATTTTTCAATCAAAATGAACATCTAGGAAACAAAAGGGTCATGTTCAAGAATTCAAATATGGTTAATACATTATTTAATTTTAAACATATATATTTATTCAAAGCATATCTTTAAGTAATAACATTATTTAAATGAATGTTGTTGGATTAGTTTTATTCCTTTGCATTAAAAAAAGTTCATATTGACGAATGCATTATATTATATTATATTATTTTAGTGATTGTGAACAACAATTATGATTAAACTATTGAATTGTTTTTTTTGTCAAACTGATTCACGTAGTTTCCATTGTCACATTTATATCACCAGACAGCAAGCACTATTCTATACTGTATAGACACTAAAAGTGAAAAATAAAAATGTAAAATTTTTTCAAGTACAAAATTTGTAGGCACAAAATAAATACTGTATAATTAGTTAATTAAAGGATAACCATTGAGTATAAAGAGAAGCCAAAAATAATTTTAAAGACAAATTTACTTAGATCCTACATTATTTGATATAACAAGTATGCTTACTTGTTAATTTAGTAAGTTTCCATTATATAATAAATAATTATATGACAATTTATGTTTTCAATTGTATTATTCCTATAAGACTTCTAATAATTGATAACTATCCATTTATATATCACATTGATTTTAAAGATATTTGAGCTGTGAGTTAGGCTCGAAAATCTCTTACAGTTCTGAGAAATTTGCGAAAACAACGTTGTATGCTTAAATACTAATTTCCCTTACATATTGGCATAGTTTATTATACAGTAAATCAAACCTTCAGGACTGGAATATACCTAACTTTAACGATTCTACTACTTCATTTTGCGAATGAATAATATGTTTTCTTATTGGATATATCCAAATATTACAATTTGAATGCTATACTTGGTTTTGTAGCAATTATTCACGTTGATAACAAAACAATTTACGTAATAATTTATATGGTTTTAACTGTGTTGTTATATGTATGCATTGTTAACTTTCGATTCTACTTTCGATAAAACATAGGTTAAATTTATAAAAAATATTCTGATGTCAATTTTGAACAAATATTATTTAATGTACAATTTGAATATGCAATATGAGAGATCTTTTAAAATAAATTATAAAAATCATAAACTATTAATTATTGTTTAAATAGTGTACATATCAAAGTATGCCCACAGATGAGTCATTTAAACAAAATATGTGTATGTATAAAAAATATAATACCCAAAAGTTTTTATTCGCAAACATTAAATGCTATAAAAATTGAATAAAAGGAAACTGCACGTTTTGAAAGCGCACTATTTATATTCTTCATATTTGTTACTATTATTCATTGAGAATCCGTGATACACTATCCCATGGACACATGACTTGTGCGCCATCTTTTAAACGAATGGGGATTAGATCATCTTCTTCTTGACTGACTTGAATTACAATCTGGAAAAAACGTTCACATAATTTTTTGTAATAATAATAATTAATAGGCAAAAAAGCGCATGTATGATATATGGTAGGAAAGAGAGATGGTGACTTGCGAACGAACATCAAAAGAAATCAATGTACATTCAATAATATTTGTCATAAATATTTATTTGATTAATTAATTAATTTGTAACAATTAATAAAAAATAAAAAATTATTAAATAGTATTATATATAATCATAAAAAGATGACTGTAAATAAATAATTAATATAGGCTGTATCATAAAAAACGGCCGTTTATCCAAAAATAGTGTATTTGATTTTATATAGACATTATTATTACACTGATTATTGAAACATATCTATGATTTTCATATATATTATTATTAATTTATTTATAGATATTTATTTGTAATCATGTCTATATAAAATCAAATACACTATTTATGGATAAACGGCCGTTTTTATGATACAGCCTGTAATAAATAAATAAGTTCATTATTATATGCCTAAACATATTAATTATTTAATTGAAATAACACCCAAAGTCTTTATAAATACATCAATAAATAATACTTTATAAATAATGTAGTAACCCAAGAAAAAACGAGGTGTGCTGAGTAGCAATGTCTATTTGGGTATCTACTCTCGGTGCAAAGAGCACCATTATACAATTAGTACAGTGGGCCGAAGGCTAATCAGAATAGGGCAGCATGGAAGATGATAGAAAGATAATGAAGGCAAGAGGGAAACAGATGGATACATAGTATTTTTGTATTAAAATATTGATTTATAATAATATGACAAATTTATATTAATAACAAAATGTCATGTAAGCTACATATTAATACATTTATATTTTTAAAAATCGAATAGGCCCCAATTTAAATATTGAATGTCAGCCAACATGTAGAATGCGTTCCATTTATATATATATATATATATATATATACATATGTAATTAGTCTATTGAGCCCTAAAAGTATCGAATAGGCCATATTTTTTGCGTAAGGCCTAATCGAATGGTTTTCAACATTTTGGGTCGCATTCGATATTATGTTGCAGGCCATTTGATTAGTAAAACTAATATATATATATATATATTTCACATTACAATTAAGCGAATAATATATTTTGAATTGATTTTAATAAAAAAAATAAAAATGTTTTGTTTATTTATACAGTAAATTATAACAACTATATCCTTATTGAGAAACCAATGCGATCACTGAAATCCATTGATAATTTGGTTATTATGGGATGGTATGGCCGAGTGGTTAAGACGCTGGTTTGCGGATGCCAAGGGTGTTGTCTCGGAGCAGGTTCGAGCCCTCCCTTAGACTCTCCTGTTCCTGGCTAGCAGCTGTGCTAGTCGATAATTAGCAACCCTTACCATCATTTCTGACATGGTTTCCATGACTTTAGACATTCTTAATTAATAGAATTAATAAGTAAATTAATAGAATATTCAACATTATTATTATTGTATACATAATTTGAGTACTTTATGAATATTTTTTTGAAATACGTAGATTTTATCTAACCTGTCCCCTAAAAAGCTTTATCGGAGTTCCATTGGCATCCGTGAGCTGCATTTGTCGGCCCACTCTCCAAGCTTGGTCTCCCGGACGGATGCGCTGGACATAAGCCGACGGGAAGAACCCAACCTTCCCATTGCATTTGCCCGTCCACCAATCCGGATCTGATGTATCTATCGCGCTCACCTTCCACCCGGCCCTGCAGCGCGTTGAAAGAGGTGAGATTAAGAGACTTGTATCTGTCAATTCATATGTGACTAAGTTTACTGACGAATAACTGAAACTATGACAATGTGACTTTGAAAGCGATATAGACAGTCCAAATTATAGCGAAAAATCTTCCGATGCAAGCGAACAAAATATATAAACTGATTTTCTAAACGACAAATCTGCATACTGTGTTTCAAAATATATAATTATACTAAGAAACCTAATAGGTCACCTTAACCTATCTAAGTACCTAAGGCAAGCTATAAGAAAACCTAATGATTTAGGGAATCCTGCTGGAAATTTAATCTTAATTAATTTTAGTAGGCTGCATGCCAACTCAATTTATCTGGTACCTTAATAAGAGGATGCGTTTTCTTCGGTTGTTTCCTATAATATATAAAGGAAGCAATAGAAATGAAACTATGAAATGACCATGATAATACTATAAGAAGCATAATAGGTCACCTAAACCTATCTAAGTAGCTACCTTAGGCAAGCTATAAAAAACCTAGTGATTTTGGAAATCCTCCTTGAATTTTCAGCTTAATTAATTTTAGTAGGCCGCATGCCAACTCAATTTATCTGGTACCTTAAGCAGAGGAGGTGTTTTCTTCGGTTGTTTCCTATAATATTATAAAGGAAGCGATATAAATAAAACTATGAATGACCAAAGACAGATTTCAGTATTATCACAACTCCAAATAATTCAATCACAAACAGAGACGTTAACTGTGAATCGTTTATAAGTGATGATGTATGACATTTGTAATAAATGATTATAATTTCTTCTATTATAATCTATTATATTTAGCTGAACAGTTTACCCGTACACATTTTAAAATATAAGAGCAGTAAAATCGACCTTATTCAACACTCTCACTTATTGAGGGATTGCTGCAATAAATAATGAAAAATAACTAATCATAAATCAATAGTTACAACTTTCATTTATCGATTGCTTAAACTTGTGATATTTAACGAGATAGCTAACTATTATTTAAACATAATTGTACTTAAAGTTAACTAATTCATATAAAGATTAAAATGAGATAGTCCTACATGCGTTATTAAACATAAAATTGTTCACTTTTGACTAATTTATTGATTTAGTTTTATTAGTTGCTGACTGGTTTATTTAAATAAAATGTAGTTCCATTTTGTGTAGGCTAAATATGATGACAGTATTTTCAAATAACAATAAATAAATCTAAACATGTAATGTTGAATCAATAAACGGGAAATACAACTCGCGAAAATTATTAATCGATTCTATGTTTTTATAATTCAAGATTGAAGTGCCAATTAAATATTTTGAAACAATCGCGTTTTATTTGTTGTGTGTGGTTTGGAAGGTCTTAATTATTAATTTAATTCTCTTATTTGATAAACAACTTTGAATAAGATCTAACCTACAAGTTTCTTTAGTTAGGCCTACTGCAACAGTTGAAAACATTATTTATTTATATATATGATTTAAAATTATTATTTTATTTTATGTTATCTAATCTAATATCTATGTATAAAAAACACTGACAGTTATATTTTACTAATTATTTTACATATAACTATAATTAATATGTAATTTGCCAATCATATTGCATTTCCTCCCTTTTTTAAATAACTCTTATTTCATTTTATATTCGATTGTGAATTTTTGGAATTTTCTGTAATATAACGTATTAAATAGTATATAATTTTAATTATTTATGAAGTGCTTTTATAACAATATTATATCATATTGCGAAGGCGAATTGTTTGTAACAAAACAAAAGTTAATAAATTAGTATTTTAGACACGTGGCCGAGACTATGACAAAAGTTGGGTTTGAGGTTGAATTCATACTGTGCTGAAGTTACATTAGATATCAAATTAAAGCTACTACCATATTATATTTAACTATATTAAGTAGACCAATGGAAAATGAATTAAAAATAGAAGTTTACAACTTCAACAGATATGTTAGTATGAAGCTACAGCAATTACAATGCAGATTATAATACTTGAATTTGAATTTTGTTCAATTATGAACACATCTATGTTATTATCATCCGGCCATAATATTTAAACAATATCTGTTACTTACTTCAGATCAAGTTCATCTCTATGTCGTGCGATGAAGTCGTAGAGAACAATGAACAGATTTCCCGATAGTCTATATTCGTGACGCTGAAGTGTAAAATGGGAAGTTTGGCAAAGATCTGATAAGAAACTGAATTCATAGAAAATACGATACGTTTCATTGCTTTAGTAGATTTTAGTGTTATTTCAAAGGAACTTTTTTCGTACTTCACTTTACATAATTTAACTGTGCCTCTAGGCTATAGTCAATTGAATTATATAAGCTTTTTAATATATAATTCTTTAATTTTTTCTTTAAATTTATAATATATGAAAAGTATTTTTCAAGGTTATCACGATTCTCACCAGATATAGATTAAAAAAACATAGTTTCACCAAAATTAATAAAGATGATGAATATTTTGTTTCTAAGTAATAATTTTATTGCATCATAATAGGATATTTAAACAGAACGAAATGAATAGATAATCACGCAAGCTAGAAGTTACTTTATTAAAAGTAATAGAAGAAAATTTTGAAATTGATCTCCTTATCAAGTTAACAATTTAATGAAATAACAAAATTACTAAGCACTAGGTTGCTATGTTAGTATCATTATTATTTTATATATTACATTCAATTTGAGTAGATTTATTTAGTAAAATTTTAATTACCAATTATAAATAAAACAGTTTTTGGCATACGAATAGCATCACATTTTTTGTTTTGTTCACTAAATCGCACAAAGAATCTTATTGTAGAAAGAATATGCAAGTTTTAGATATTTTAATTAGATAGGAATAAGAATTAATAGTCGATAATAATAAGAAAATAGATGAAGTAAAATAGTGTATAAAATTGTGGATAATAAATAAAAGTGAAAAGAAGAAACAAAAATTAAAATAAGAAAAGGTGAATACTGTAGTTGATGGTAACAAGTGGAAAATAGTAATATGTCTATATGTGACGTTGAATGGGGAGATGAGGTATTTTTCACCCCAGGTAAATTTCATTAAAAAAGGATTATGAAACCGACGTTAAATATATTATCATGTTCAATATGATAACGAAATACAAACCATGCTAAAATCCCATATTTATCCTACATGAAACAAATGTAAAAAGTCATTTATGACTTCTGCAGTATAAATCGTTTAGAATAAATAAAACATAATTTAATTTGGAACGGTTATAGTCACAGTGAGTAAAATTCATTGTTAAAATTCACAAAAGAATTAAAATATAACAAATATTATTTTCATGTTCTGATCAGAAGTAACTGTGCGATTATGAGATTGCTTACACAAACTACTCCATCGTTGAATGGCGGTAGCTGCCGTAAGAAACATTTGTACAAAATATATACGAGACAGTTAAATATAAATACATCATCAAACATTTTCCGATATTTAAAAAAATATATATATATAGGATTTTCTAACACCTAAAACTAAAGAATGTGAAAAATATTTGAATCCAAATAATTTTCTTTCAATTTAATTAAAACATAATAATTTCCCTTCTGAATTATGTTACTACTAATATTGTTGTTATATACTACTAATATTGTCCGGTTGTACGGTTGCACTATGTAAATTCAGTGCAATTTATTTTTGTTTAAATTTACAAAAGTTGATTGTAAAATAATTTTTAAAACATGTTCTTACAATAAAAAAAAAAATTGTTGCAATAATTTTTTTTATATCCCGCTTAATAAATTCTACTATGATAAAATTCAGGTTCATTGCAATACATAAAATTCCATCTTAAAATTTCCATTTGTATCTCATGTAAGTTCACTTAAACACATTGCATAATTTATTTGCAATTTATAGCAATAAATAGCTAATCATTATGCAATTTATCGCATTTTGTTTGCAAACGTGATCTGCTTGTGTAAGCACGAGTGTGCAAAGACATAATTCACAAAACTTACCATTCTTTGTCCGGAAGTTCTTTGATCCGGATAATGCGCAGTCGCCCCTCCTCCGGAATGGGGATGGTATTGCCCCCCCGAAGATGCCCCGGCTGCTGCTGCTGCTGTCGTCAGTCTCTGTTGTGTCACCGTCGTTGCCGCCGCCACCGCCGTAGCCGCGGGCTGAATTCTGTGTGAATAGCTCGCCTCTAGGGATCCCGACCGACGAAAGTTTCCGTGTTGTGAGGAGTTGGGACTGTATGAGCTTACTGTGGAATTAAAAAACAGCAACAATTGTTTACTACATTATCAGTTGTGTTTAATCCGTAATTGGTAAAGCGATTTTATTAGTTAAAGCTGCTGGTGTCTTTCAGCGTATGAGAAAACATTGATATGTCCATATATATATATAAACTTTATAAATTTCACAAAAACTGCGTGTTGTTTTGTGAGTAGCCAAATAAAAAACGCAAGCAAACGGTCAGCATATATATTTAAGGTAAAAACAGAAGTAAAAACGGACAACTATTTCATTATATGTACAAAAATAATAAATGTCCATAAAACAAACTACATTTCTATTATTTAGTTATGATACATTAAATCAAATTAGTAAAAAATATGTTTTTTTAAATGGCAAAATTATTAAATTAATTTTTCTGTATATTAATCTTAATCTTAATTTTCCTACAAATGAAGTTTAAATATTTAAATATTAATGTGTCTAATTTCGAACGCAAAAATTATCCTTAAAATATGTCTATAAACACCAGTTTATCGATTAAAACAATTTTAGAGTCAGTTTGAAATTTTACATTAGTATTAAATTACTTAACATTTTATTACCTTTTTGATTTATAGAAATATTTGTCGTCATATTCCACATTTAAAAGAAACGACGGTTCTTTCAGACAGTTTTAATTGTATTATAATGATTAAATAATGATTGTTTTAATTTCTGATGTTTTTAAAAAATATTTTGAGTTTATACAATAAATATGCTTGGTCGTAATTATTCGCCTCGCTGGCAAACGTTTCACACATATAGACCAAATTGAAAATTTTGTCTATAGGTGAATTATCAATTGATACAGCGATCAGAAAAGAGTGATCGCGCGATATATTTTGAAAATTATTTCTTGTATATATGTTTATATAATTTACACTTATTCACATTAGAAACTATAATATTTTTTGCAATGTGAATGAAAGGTTATCAATTTTGATAATTAATCAATAAATATATGTTTACAATATCCTAATTAATGGTTCGGTTTAACACTGAGTTTAAGAATCAATATTATTTATTAAACTATTAATGAAATTATAGTATGCCAGACTGAATTTGTTAAAACTATTCTTCTATAGTATTAAATTTATGCTAACAAATATCGACAGAAAAGAAAAAACATTTTATTTTCACTTTTCCATTATCTTTGATCTTTTTTCTTGATAGAAGCACCCTATTATCCAAATTTTTAGGAAAAAATATATGAAAAATATGGCTCAAAATTTAAATATATTAAAATAACTAAATCAACATTCTGTTTACAGATGTATTCTTTAATACAGTTACGTCATTAATTTAAAAAAGGGATAATAGGTAAATATTATAACTAACTAATAAAAAAAACAATCGAAATGTATAAATTACTAAGATGCTTAATTACTACATATTTTAAATAATGTATGTAATTAATAATTAATAATTTCATTTTTATTTATTTTATTTCTGAAAAACACAATTGAATACATTTCAATCTGAGATTTTAAAATAAAAATAAAGGATAAGCTGTGTTTGTATAGGTATATGTACGTAGCCTGCAGTTATAAACAACAAAAGCAATAAAAAACAATTAAATAATTAAAACAGTTAAAAGCTATCCATAGTTCTTCTAAAGCGTGGTTTTCTCCCAAAGTGTTGCTTATTTTAATATTGATGCATGTTTGGTATGATTTAAATTATTTACAAATGAACAGGTGAATAATAATAACAAACATTTCAATTATGATTTAATATGGTAATGTTCCAAATTGTCTATTTTTAAAACATTATAATTCTATATTATACATATAATATTTACAAAGTTAATGCATCAGGTTACAATTAAATCAAATTAAAAATTAACATTGCACCCCTTAATTGAATTATAAAGAAAATTTAACAACATGGTTTCATTATTATTATAAGTATTTGTTGATCGTTGTAAATGGATGATGTTATCATTAACGTAAGGCAGTATTGTTAAACTCATAACATATTAAAAATGAATAGGATAGAAAATTAAGATTAAAATACATACTATGTTTACCTTTATTATTCAAAATGTTACCTTCTAAAGACATTGAATACTGATCGAATATTGGACCAGTTATATTTGCGATTATATTTATTTAGAGATAATCACTTCAATAGATTATCCATGGCCATTTGTAAGTATTAATAGTATTAATACTAATATTAATGTAAAGTTTAGTAAGAAATTCATGAAGATAAACGAATATAACTTATTTAGTTCATTTATAGCTTCAGGCTACTTATCGCCAAGGTAAACAAACTTTCCCGGCATGGTATAGTAGTGATTTTAGGTAAATTAGCAGGGTATGTTATTATTTTTATCATTAGTTAAACGTTATCGATTGTTTAGTGTGGTCGCAATTTAAAAATACAATTAAAGTAAAATAAATTAAAATAAGGTAGTTGTTAATAATCGTTTTAATTTATATAATTATATGTTATATATCTAAAGTAAGGTGGCCTATATTTTAACTGTATTAATTTTGTTTCAGATGTTAAATTGTGCATTCGATATAATTTGAAATATAACACAATTAATCATGCGGATCAAATTTGCATTTAACTTAGAAAATGAGCATACTTATTCATGTATATACAGTATATATAATATAAAGAGAAAAAATTGAGCTATAAGTAAAGTATTTTGTATGCAACAATAAAATACAGATTAAATAACCTAATAAACAAAATACAGCTTCAAGACAAAATAATTATCTTACCGTGAACATCATCGAATTTGTCGTCTGAAATAACAATGATATGAAGTTCTTGCAAGTCAGAAAAACTCTAAATGAATAATTGCAATTATGTTGTTGCTTTCTACAATAGACACTATAATCAACTCTAGCCAGAAGATGTATTGTATATTATGCCTAGATCGATGACTATAATAAACATAATATATGTATTCATTTCGAAATTATATATTATTTAAATTATTCTGATAATGAAACAGTATTCACTCCAAGTTATCAATTTATTTATAATATTTTGAACTAATCATATTAGCACGGAACTATATGAAAGGGGGGGAGGAAGGGGGGGAATTTATAACTCGATTGCAATTTAGAAGATATTATTGTCTAAATTGTAATCGATATTATAATCTATTACATTGTAAATGACATTGGCATTATTTATAAATATAAATTCTTTTTATTAACGGTAAAATATAAAATGAACAGACCTATTTGTACGGTTTGTTCCATCATACAATGCATTGTATGAACTTTTCTGGTTGAACTGAATAACTTCTAATCTGCTGTGTATAACCTTTACCTTGTTATAATGACGCGTTTTTCTTTTACACGGACCACTGCTTTTTAATTTACACTTATTGACATAGCATTCCTCGAGCTGCCTATACATATATATACATAGGATATATACATAGGATATATACATATACATGTACATCTGTGTGATTGTCAATCCCCCTAGGGATTCTGCTTTTAGCTTTAATGACGTTCTTGGTCAATGCTTGTTTTAGAAAGATTTAGACAATTATGGAAGCAATTTTTTGTATTTTTTAGAAATATCTCAATATTGGTGTTCTCGATTTGCCATACAGAATCATATAAAATCAGAGAAATTAAATTGAAATAATAAAAGTTAGAACAAAATTATTTAGTGAAAAATACATCACAATAATTATATCATTGTGCCGTATAGGCCTATGTATGATATGTCTTCTAATTTGTTCTAGATGTTGTTCTAAATATATACATTGGTAAAGAATTCAGAATATTTGTACAAAATAAATAAATAATAATACTAGAAAAGTACCAGTAATAAAAACAGTAGCGAAAAGGATGGAATGATACAGCTATAACACACATAATTGTTTGTATTTATTTGTTTGTACTATATATTTACTATATGTAATATCTCTAGATCTTGCTTGTAAGTTAAAGACCAAAGTTTAGCATTGCTTCGCAGTTTGTTCTCACACATTTTATCTATTATTCGCTTTATTTACTTTACACCCAAAAAATAACCTCTCTTTGGATTGAAAGAGACGGATAAGAAAAATATTAATAATTGTAGATGTCTTTCTTTTAAGTTTAATTAATTAAATTTGCTTAAAATCTAAATTAAACGACAACGATAAATGTTGTATTGCTTTCTTATATACAGTAGATCTACGTATGTAAAAATAAAAATAAAAACATAGTCAACACTTTCAATATAAAACGTGGTCACAAAAGCAGTTATTAAAAACCTTTTTGAAATCTGTCCATAATAATATCATTATCCAATTGGTTAAAATTACCAATGAAGTATCTGTAGTTCTAAAAGTGCATAACTGTGTTAGATTTTCTTATTTAACTGTTCAATGAAGCACTCAATAGACGATGCCCTTGCATAGTGCTTTTTCAAAAAGTGTAGTACATTCCTATTTTTTAATTTAGGTTGCGTTAAGTTCTATTGACTAAATACGCATAGAATCGATTTTTCTCAAACATTCAGAAGATAAATCTATAACATAAGGTTGGGCAACAAAGCATCTGGTTCTGGCTCTTCATATTATGAAATTCTCGTCCTTTGTAGATTAATGTAGCGGTTCCTAAGGCTACACATAATATAATTAAAATATAAAATGAAGTCTTAACAAATGGGCTTCTTTAAACTAAGAGGTAAACATGGTTGTTTTCACATAATAGACTTTATAAAAATCTACTATTTAATTCAAATTAGATACAATTTAAAGTGATTCAGTTTAACTAGCTTAAAATAAAATGAGGGATTCTTCCATTATTAATATTCATATATTATAATAAATCGTTGGTCGTGATTGATTAGTAATCATTTATTATAATAAATCATTGGTCGTGATTGATTAGTAATCATTTATTATAATAAATCATTGATCGTGATTGATCAGTAGGCATTTATTATAATAAATCGTTGATCGTGATTGATCAGTAATCATTTATTATAATAAATCGTTGGTCGTGATTGATTAGTAATCATTTATTATAATAAATCATTGGTCGTGATTGATCAGTAATCATTTATTAAAATAAATCACGCTTTATGGAAGTCTACTTAGTGAAGTCAAATTGGCCCACATATATTTAATAAATGCAGTTATAATGTGTAATTAATTGCCCGTGTTGAGATACTTTCGTAATATGTTTAACATAACTTGATACATTTTCTTAATATTTTTATATATTTTATTTTCAAATTAAAATAATTGCGCATTTTGCATATTCATTATTGCGACATGGAAAGTGAATTTTTGTAGACCGAATCATACAATACTTGTTAATATATATGGTAGAATATATTATACTGCATAAAATTATTATATAATTAGATATTTTTCTATGTAAAGTATGTATTTACAGACTAATGCTTTTCTGTCCACTGATTCTGGTTTATTGTAAATATATAGAAAAAAATCCAATAATAAAAAGCCGAACATTTAATGAAATTTGATACCATTTCATGAGCTGTGGGTCATATGTAATTCAATCTAATAACGATATATTTTTTATTATAAATTTGTTCATATAATCTAAAATGTTTATTTTAAATCTTTTTATTTAAAAAAATATTTTAATCTAATTTTAATAAAATATTGATATATTTATTTAAAGAAAAACATATGATATACAATCATATCTTATTAACAAAGCTGATAACGCCCACACAAATGCGTCAAAATGTGTCCCACGAAATAATTTTACAATTATAATTTAAAAATAGATTTTCCTTTTTTCGACTTGATAACTAATTAAGTATTATTATCAGGAATGAAAGCGTCCCTACAATTTATACACGTTATTTATTATAGTTAACATTTGCATAGCCTATGCCGTGTTTGTATATTGCATCGATTTCAAATTTAAATATTCGATGTACACGGATAAAACAAAAAATGGTTGAAAAATGTAACCAATATAAAACTTGTTTTACATAAAATTATGTGCACCTTATAACTTAATTGGTGAATCGTTTACAAGTATAGTTTTAAGCTTTTAAAATACATTTAATTAATATATAGTGTATAAATTAACCAGTTTTTAAAATGCTATCATTTTTAATATTTTGAAAGCATATTTAATGTCATAGATAAGTACTGGTCAGAATAGGTAACTCATAATTAATAACTCATAACTTAATATTGTCTTAAAGTAAGTTTTATACATTTATAAGTTACATTTTATAAGATAATAAACATTTAACTATATATTCAGGACAAAATCTAAGCTGCAAAATCTATCCACATCCTAGAAAATCAATTATAGGTAAAGAAATAAAAAAATACAATGGCGAAAAAGAGAGAGTAGTGAAAGTTTCATTATTGCGAAAATGGACTTTTTTAAATGTCAAAAAAGGTCAATTATAAAAGTAAAAATTTTCATTTTCCTCTGAGTTTACTTTTCATCTTTTTTCACCCCGCTTTTCAACATTTTGGAGAACAGACAACAAAATCAGGGCTGAAATTGTTTAGTAAAAAATGAATCGCATACGATGATGTTTGATTTTAAATTAGTAGGATATAGAGGTAGAAATTATGATTTATAATTCTTATGAAGAATAGTGACGATAGTCCATAGTTGATACGATGATAGAGTTCCAAATAGTTTCTTTTTAGTTTAAATTTAATTAAAAACAAGTGCATCAGTTGGTGTTGATAAAACCTTTTAACATTTGTATACATATAACAAATAATCAGTTCTGTATTACATTTAATATAGCTGATTTAAATGTTTTGATAATCATTTAATAATTTATAATTTTGTAGGAAAATATGATAATTAAAAAAATAAATTGAAAATTGGAAAATCATTAGTTATAAAAGTAAATATGTATAAAAATCAATATTTGATTCAATGATCAACTATTTAAAATATCTCATTTGGCTGTAATTAATGTACTATAATTTTAATTAATTATAATTTTAAAATTTTAATTAATTATAATTTTAAAATTTTAATTATTCTTAATTTTATTTCAAGTTTTAATTTATTAAGATTTCAATTACCATGGTAGTAGTAGGGGAGGAGCTCCTCTTGGCCACCTCCCCCTCCGCCTACGTTTTTTTGTTTTTTTGATGACTCACCCCCCCTCCGCCCACGCATTTTTTTGTGACTCACCGCACCCCCCCATGACCTTGACCAACTCGTGTTTTTATTGGCCGATTTCAACTAGGTTAAGGTCGTTTCCGACTAATTCAAGGTCACTGATTTCGATTTTGCTAATTAGAAGTTGATCAGAGGTACCCTATTGATAGTAATCGATTATTCAAGTACAATTATTGATTTTCCACCAGTACGATACATTATGGCCATGCAAAGTCCGATCCGGGTGATTTCAATGGGGATTTTGACTAAGTCGAGGTAGCTGAGTTCGATTTTCCTACTTACGAATTGATCAGATGTACCCTTGTGGTAGTAATCACTCGATCAAGT
>JAUZND010030503.1:0-23040 GCA_034780555.1 Coelogynopora nodosa
GTCCCCCAAGGAAAGAAAGTCGGCCGCCCAGCAACTAGATGGATTGATGACATCCTGAAATGGACAACCACAAATACTGTCGCCGATGCTGTCCGCCTAGCAGAAAACCGTCAAAAATGAAGAAAAATCACCCATCAAGCTACCCTTAACATATGAAACAGCAATGGTCGTCCTCGACTGCACTACCCTGATGATGATGATGAACTGTTACAATTAGACTAGAAATAAAAATAACAAAATCATTCTAGATATCTAAACCTTCTAGAAAAATCCTGACTAAAAGTATGACAAAACTTCTAAAATACCTTTGACATCAACTTGTATCTTCAAAATAGTCACATTACCACCGATTTATATAAAAAACTAATATAGATATTACATGTCCTCCAAAAGTTACACTTCCATTACATATTTTAAGTAACAACTCTACAGCATTATTGAAATCAATAAAGCTAAAAAAAAATTCCCGAGCCAAAAATAGTTAAAGTGTTTAATAAAAAAAATATAATGTCAGAGTTTATACATACTCAATATAACCATAAAAACAACCAAATAAATAACCTAGCTATAAAAATCATAAATATGATCGGCCAAGATGCAAAGCATGTTCGTTCTTTACAGAAAGTAAAACTTTACCTAAGAGATATAATGTAAAAGTCTCTATATGTAAAATATAAAGATTGCAATAACACTATCTGTACTTTTGTAAATACCTTCAACGAATACAAAAAAGTAAATATCATATATAGAACTATATTTATTATGATAATGAAAACATGTCTAACATATATTATTTAAATAAAAATTGATTATTGTCAAATTTATTACTAAAGGTTGTCTTATTCTGAACTCAAGAAACAAGGGTATATAACGTTCATAAGTGCATATACAGTGAATATAGTTTTACGCAATTATAAATAGCAAGTAGACGTTGGAAACATGAATTTACTGCAAAGCGCATCGGGTACATCATAACGAACCCCAAATAAAGTTAAACACCTAGCGAATTAAGGCTAACATTAAGGCAGTAGCCGCAGAACAATACTTGTCGATAAAATCAGCCTATGATCGTGCCCGAAAGGACCCGGGAGCTCAACACAATCGAACTTGCTAAGACTGTGTCAGAATTACCTCTCTTTGACTCCGTTATGTCGTCTGTTCAACGGGTATGATTGCCGGTATATATAGTCGATTACCTTCCACGCGTAACGAAATAGACTTTGATGGTAACAGTGGACTGCCGCTTGGGAAGACCCATTTCTACTTGTTCGGGATCAAGAGAATGATGTAATCCTTTTTGAGGCTGATCCCGAATTATGCTATCTTAGTCAGTCTGTGATATTCCATATATCGATGGCACAGTTTATTGACTTTTCACTATTGATGGAACAGCATACGTGGACATTTTCTCCTTGGGCTATATGCTTTATTTCCGAATAAGTCTCTTTAATCAACTACACTCAGGGATAGAAAACAGAGGACTACCTTTTAATCCCAGAAAATTGATCGCAGATTCTGATAAGGCATGTTTTAATGTCTTGTTGCGGTGGTTTCCTAACATTTTCATAATCGGATAATTCTTTCGTTTCGACCAATTCGTTCAGAAGCGAATCCAGCAAGTTTTGCAGCTGCGATCTTAGGAATACCGGGAAGATGCAGTAGTTGGAAGATGGGTATGACAGATTATCGCTTTGCCTTAAACTCCTCTGGCTTTTTTCATCAACGAAGAATACATTGCTGCATGGACAGTGATCCTTGAGAGCATTCAGCAGAATGTTCTACCTCACAAAGTAAAGGATTTCCACAATTACATTACACATCAGTGGCCCAATTTATCACATCTGTGGAATCATTGTGAGGGAGAACGTGTGAGTACCACAACTGCGACTGAGGGGTGCAGGCACTAGATCGTTAACACGTCAACACCTCTACATCCACAACTTCTTTTATGTCTTAAATGAACACCAACACGAGGTCACCATCCGTGTGGCACAGTTGTTACAGTGTATTTTCTTTATCTATACGTTTAATTTTTAGCTTTCTCGATTGACTAATTTGTCTAAATAGTCTGTTTAATTTGATTGTTTATTATTTACATGACTCCTCCCCTTGAGAACGCGATAACGTTCCTCAGAGACAAATTCGAAAAATAAAATTTTAATTACCGATTGAATGACTTTCATTTTAATGGGTTGTATAAGTGGTATAAGAATAATATTATTTACCATATACAGGATAGCTATATAATTGTGAAATTGTGCGACTATTCTTTAAACTTTGATATCATCGATAATAATTTATTATCTTATTATAAAAAATATGTATATGTTTGATTTAAGGTTGTGTAAAACGTCAGTAAAAGATTGTTAGACTATGTTTAAATTGTTGATTAAATTGTGCTTTTTTATTTATTGAGTTATTTCCTGATAACTTAAATGTAGCATATATAATTTGTGGTATTATGTCACTATTTAATTAATTTGAACTTCAACAGAATGTTTGCTGCCACCATTATAATTTGAATAACAAGCAACCGTATAATAATATAATTTAATTTATTGTTTATAAACTATCAGAAATATACTAAAACAAAGAATGTTGTGCATGTTGAGTGTTTAATATATATAATGTGACCCTTCAGAGAGAGCAACAATAAATTTCGTGATTTTATATTCTGTAGAAGATAGTCTTTTGCATCCTCGAATACTTGAGATGGCCTGTATTTCCATAAAAGAATACTGCTTCTATAGAAATACAAAACACATTTATTGAAGTTTTTATAATTTTAATGTATTATTACTACTGTCTTACTAACTACAATGCATATATCTTTAATTAATACAAGTTAGATTTACTACTAGATATTATACTTCATTAAAATAATACAATTTATTTAAATGTAAATTTTTATAGCTACTTATTTACCTATCAAAAGTAATTTATTTTTCGTGAGTATTCTTTTTTGTCACAGTTTGCACATTCGTATAATACCACACAACTTAAAATCATGTCATTTTGCCATACGTAAGAGATACCGAAACGAATTCAATTTTTTTGTGAATGTCCAATTTGAAAATAGCATTTATTTACTATTGGTATTGATTATTATCTATATACGAAAATGCACGGTAATGCATAACAATATCCACACTTCTTTTTAGTCAACAACGTCAAGGTTTTAAAAGCGCACAAATTCCCATTAAAAATATACATTATCAACTAGAAACTAAAATAGATATTAATTAATATTGTGCATAACTTATTTTTGTTAAAAAAGCAGGCGATATCATTTTGGAAAGACTCGGACGCATAGTAGATAAATTATGATCAAATTAGCTGATAAATTTTTGGTCGAATTAATATAATTCAACATTATTTTTTTAAACAGTGAGTATATATTTTTATATCTATGAATATTCTAACTAAATGAATGTACTTGTATTATTATATTAATATTTATGTTATATTACACATATATATTTAAATATGTGGAGTGCACCCAATTATTAGTCAAATAAATTATTAGTATCATGAATTAATGAATTAGTATTTTATTTTGGTATGTGTAACAATCACAGTTTTTTTTTGAATTAAGTATACTATTTAATTAATCTTTCATTATATACGGTATACAATATGCACTATAAACATGATTCATATCTGAATACTGCATACTATGAGTAGTCAACCTGGCTACGTTACATAATGTGTGCTATACAATATGTATGTACAATGAATAGTATAATAAATATAAATATTAGTATAAAACAATGAGAAGATTAAAACAATAAAATTATTATTTGAGATCACAATATGCATATTTATACAGGTATATATATATATATACACACAAGTCATTAGTACAATGATTTCTGGGCATTACGCCAACAGTACAATTTTAACTTGTAGAGTAGAGTATAGGCTATAATTGACACTTTATTTTATTGTTTTAATTTTCAAAATTCATTACTGTTTAATCTCAAATTATTTTAAATACTTAAAATCATTTCAAATAAAGGAAAATATACTTCAGTAAATTATTAATTTATAATTAAAAAAATATCTATAATAATTGTTATATATAGTGAACAATATAGTTCTAAATATATATTTTTTAAACAAAATTATAACACACATTTCTATGTACATGCATGTTCATAAATATATTGCGGATTATTTATTATTAAATCGATCATATTCTATTAATATTATTCAACTTTAGAATACATAAGAATTACAAAGAAAATTTTCAGACATTGGAGATAGTTAGTCTTCCACAAAATAAAATTAGTTTCATAACAACTTAAATAATTTTATGATTTGGTGTTAATACCACAAACAAAATAATAATTTTCTTATTGCCTTTTAATAACTCAATTTAAATAATTAATATTTATTAATCCACTAAACAAATGCATTTAACTATTTTTTACTAATAAATATTCCATAACAACAAAGAAAATATTTACAACTAAATTGATTTGAAATATATCTAATATACGACATAAGTTTCAGCTTCTAAATAACTATATCTACACCTCGACAATATTGGATGGAGCATAATCCACAAGACAGTCTCCCCATTTCAGTCGCACCTGATAACAAGCCTGCTTGCTCACGGAACATCCCTCAACAGCAATCATTCTCAGAGACTCCGTGAGCAATGATTCCGGCTGGTACAGCGCCAGCAATCCCTTATCGGTGACTGCATCACAGCCACGCAGACTCAAACAGCGCAGCTGACTGCAGTGTCTGGCCAGGGCGTCCAGACTGTCGTCGGAGACATCACAGCCGCCGATGTCCAGAGACTGGAGACTTGAGGAGGCGATTTCAGCCAGACGTTCTACTGAATTGTCGGATATTCTATTACAGCCGCGAAGGTTGACGTAGCGCAGTCGAGGGCAGTGATTGGCCAACGCGAGTATGCCGGTGTCGGTCACATGACTGCATTTGCATAAACTGAGATAACGGAGTTGTTTTCCTAGCTGTAATATGGAAGATGAATGAAACATGGGTGTTAATCAAGGCAATTAATTCCATACTCTATTTAGAACAACAACTCATTTGAAAGGATAATTGGTTACAAAAAAATATATAAAATGTCATACGCAATCGGGGTAGACGAGCTCCTTATTATAATCTATATAACCTGATAGCAGTAAAAAGAATAGCAATAAAAATCCGATCATTATGTAACAAGAAATAAAATACTTTTGATAAATAAGTTAGGTTTTCCTATCTAAAATATAAAAAAACATGTGAAAGTGTTTAATTTGATTATTTTTAATTATAAATAAACTGTTTAAAATTTAAATTTACGAACTAATGATGTAGGTTAATTTGAATCATTATTATTTTGTGTTGATGCCCACAATAAAACTGCGAAGACATGACATATCGACAGCATGAGACATCATTCAGGGAACTTTAAATATGAAAATGAATATGCAATTAAATATTGACCGAATTGATGAAATCTTTCAGGACTACTCACCGCTTCAGCTAGACTGACAATCCCAGTGTCCGTCACCTCGCGACACTCATTGAGGCTGATCTCCCGCAGCTGGGGACAACTCCGGGCCAGCCAGGCCACCCCCCGATCTCCTACCAGGGGGCAGCGGCGCAGATACACCGCCGACAGCTCGGAGCAGTGATTAGCGATGATGCCGAGACCCGAGCTGTCGACCCGGGGGCAACCGCTGAGGTCGAGCAGACGGAGGGCCAGCATACCGGGACGTCCTCCCGGGGGCGACAGCAATGAAGCGCTGCGCCGCATTGCCTCGGGTACCAGCGACAGGCACGATACTTGTGAACACCCTGAAATATGTGCGGGAGAAAATCGGCAGCTTAATAAGAACATCAAGACATGTGGTAGCTGCATGGTGGTGATGCATTAATTTGAAGTGTTACATAGAAAATATTATTCTATTTTTTTCTGTAAATATTTATTGTAACTTATGTTTCAGTTCTATTCTATAATAAATGTATCTATGTAACACTACTGAACATATTTTACAATTATTTCTATATTTTTAATTGCACCCTCGAGAGTGTTTTAATTAAAATAGCATGTTGATTTAAGAAATAAGATATCGTGCTTAACAAATAAATAATACATGTTTAATTTAGCTATATATAAGATGTGCTCTTTTCATTGAAAACTAATTATATATATACACTATACAAACCAACAAAATTTGCACATATTATGGCACAAGATATTAGATTGTTAAGTAGTTTTGTTGATTTAACATATTATTGAAATATTATTTTGAAATATATAATTTCTGATATTCAAGATATTTTTCTAATTTTATTAAACATTTCTATTGATAAGTTTCTACAATAAAACATTAAATATAATAGGAACATGTATATACAGTCAATCAAAACACATATTTGTATTTCCCATGTTGTATATAATTAGGAATTAGCATAATCCACATGATTAAAAATATTTATAAATGGTATTTGCAGAGTATTTTTAGAAATCCATTTTTTAAAGTTTGCAATGAATGTAGAAGTTAAAATAACAAATATTACAAGCCTTTTGTTACTCAACAAGCCAATTATGATTAACTTATATATCTGTGAATTGTCGTTTATTTTTAACAATCAAAAGACAGTCTGTTTAATTATTTTTCAATACTTTTATTCTTGACAATATAATTTTTTAATTTATACTAAAAAAAGTGATCACAAAAACACTATTTAATAATATTATAGGTTTTGTACGGTATTATATGTGCGAGAAACTATAACATGAAACAAACAAACTGCTTTCTGTAAAATTAACAACAATGCATCATTAAGATACCATTATAAAGGTCACACATACATATATTTAGTTCTGTTTAAGCGATTGATAATATAATTGTTTCTGTAGACGAAATAATTGTATTAAAAAGAAAGTTACAGATTTTACTATTTTTGTTGCTCCATTGATAGGTTGTTATTACCGGAAATATAAAATAATTATAATGTTATCTCTATATATTATAAAGTAACCACTTCAACAATTTAAAAATTAATGTAGAGAAATTGGATCATGTATTACAATTAGTTTTAATAACGTAAATATTTACAACTATTAAATATTAAAGTTTTAAAATTGTCGACAGTTTTGTTGTTTTATTGATGACTTTGTTTGCAGACGTTTATTAGCTTGATAATTTTATATAAATGTATGTTTTAAATAAATTTCGAATATCTATTCCATTGAAAATATAATTTTAATTAAAAACTTTTTGTATTCTACATATTAATTCTTTTATTTCTTATTGCACTCATTTATAATTCGTATATCTGCCGAATCTTTAGAGTTTATACAGTTATCAATTTTTTTGGAAATAATCTTGATTAGTTCTTGATTAGTTGTTCTTATAATAGATTATTCATTTACCTCAGAATTTTATGGTCTACTAAGTAAAGGACTTGATAACGTTGAAAGTAGCCTTTCTACAACACGATACATTAATTCGACAGTTATGTTAGTGAGCGGACAATGTCGGATATTTCTCAAACTTGTCAAAGCTTGTGACCTCTTCTCTAAATCAAAACAGCTCAATTTATATCATGATATCGTTGGTGGAGAGAATTAGCTGGTTTTCGGAACTTTGATGTTGATATCGTATTAACACATCGTTTCCTATTATTGCTAAACCATCATTGTATCAAACGTGATGCTGACATAAATAGACAATGTGCTGTAGAATATTATGTTCTATTTAAGTTTATGTTTAATAAATATTTTGTAACAAATTTAATTTTAAAATATTTTTTGAAGCTATTAAAGACTTGTAATTAATTTATACATTTTAATGCTTACAAATTTAAAATATGATAAAATATACTTATTGAATATTTATTAACCATTTAAGGAGCTTTATTTTTATTTATGAATTATGAACATTACACAAATTCTAATGTAAGAAATAAATAATGAGAACTCGTTTACAATTTTTTGAATTATCTATTTTACTAAATTGTTTTGTAATTATTAAAAATAAAATATAACATATTAAAACGGCGATAAATTTTATCTTATTTATTAGTTAAGTAATTGAAAAAATACAAAAATAAATTATATCTAATTTTAATAATTTCAAATTATATTTTAGTTAATTGTAGTTAATTTCACTGTCTTTATTAATTTGATATTCAGAATATTCGGAACTTTTAAATGAAAAGGTGCTATTCTATGTATTTTCAGAATTATAGTTTTCAAAGTAAATAGTATTATTTCAATTTATAATAATTTAAAAAAGTTAAAAAATGATATACTATGTAATTAGTATCCAATACTACATTATAATCATGAAATATGTTTCGATCAAATAAAAGAAACACATTGAAAAAAAATTAAAATTACATTGTACATAAAAATTTTAAATGAGGGGTAGTTTAAGACATGTCAATCTGACAGTTATGTGAGACAAATATTTTCAACGTATTTTCTGCTCATTATGGTAAATGGTTTTATTCTATATTTTGTAATTATTTTGATTTAAAATTTTGATTTTTCAATCTATAACCCTATGTCATTTTTTTTTGTAACTTCATAAGAATTACAATTACCTGCGGATGAAACCATTTTTGCAATTTATCACATTTACACCTTAATATAACATATATTTATTTGCACATAAAAATAGATGAAAAATAAATGCACCCCTGTTACACTCGTAGTAACTGTTAAATTTATATATAGAACAGGTTTAATTCAATTAGAAAGGTATGCAAAACGCTACATATAGAGTTTAAAAAACTTGCAGACGTCAAGTAACCGCTTTTTTAATAATATTTGTTTAAGAGGCAGACATTTATTGAAAATAAGTTCTACACGTTTTTTGCGAAATAATTTTACTGAATCTAATAGTATGGGGAGAATATAGGCTTTAAAAATTAGTTCTTAATTTGAGATACGGATGGTGCATTAAAACCAAGTAAGATACCAATTTCGACCAGTTGTGAGCCCAATACTTTGATTACTCTATACAATTGCCTTTGTGTGAGGAAAAAAAGAACAATAGTTTTGGTCGCTTTGAATGAATAAAATATTTAGATTAATATATTCCTGGCGACAAAAAATTGATTGGGTATCTCAAGTAATATTACGATTAAAACTTTATAAAAGATGTGAACAAACAGATACAAAAATGTAAAGCACACAATTATTACCACTTCATACTTATTAATATATTACTCAGAGTAAAACATATTCTGGATAAGTTCAAACTTAATTAATAATTCATATATCTAGTCTACTATAAGTGTGTATATATGTATATATAATTTCATTTGTTTTAAATTCTTATAAGTAATTTTAAACACAATAAAAATTATTTTAGGTTTTGTAGAATTGTAAACATAGAAAAGTGAAATATTATATTCTACACAAACTTAATAAATACATATTAGGAATATAATGTAATAGAAAAAGCAAGAAAATACAAGAAAAACCTGTGGTGTATACATTTGCTGCAAATACGGGAAAATATTAATATTGATGATATTACGTTGAATAATAATTTTTTTATTTAAAAATATAATTACACAAACATAGTTTCTTTAATGACTATTTTGAAAATTTGAAGATTTCAGGAACATCTCCTAATATCTTTTTATAATTTAGAAGCAACACTGTTTTGATATAGCATTATTGGCTCTTAAAATAATTATTTATTTTATAAAATTAAACTCTAACTTATTTTATCCAATTTGTCTGAAACTTTAAAAAAAATGATGGAAGTTTACATATTAATGCGTGTTCAAACAATCGACTATCTATATGTAGATGCCATATGCTTGACAACTTTGTAGATATTTTTGATAATATTGTAATTTGCGTCAGTGGAGTTGCCTCCTGGAAAGCAATTCATTGCCTCTTTGCTCCTTATAATGGACTTCGGATTTGTTGGTGATATATTTTTTTTACACACATCAGATGACTAAGCTCTCTGTTGTTAATTGTGGTAAACTTGTCTAAATTAAAATCAACGCGTTACGAAATGACATGAAAGGCTTGGGTTGACAATAGATATTATAGAGGATGTTTGATGCTAATCGAGATAAATTTGTTTAGCAAAGTGTCTTTTATTTTATTTTATTTTATTTTATACATCACCCACAAACTTTATTTATCTCAATGCTTTAACTGACGAATACAATTTATTTAAATGAACTGATTAATTATTCAACAAAGTATAGCACAACATTTATTTAGCAAAGTTTGTAATCGCACTTCAACGTGCAATAAGTTTTCCTAATTATTTTTTAATAAAGAAAAAGTCCCAAAAAGTTTTAAAACTAATTTTAAAGTTCAAAAAATCACGCGTGTCAACATTTTATAATAATTTAATGAATACAGTAACACATTTAAATCTGGTAAATACTCGATATACAACCTCGTATTATACTGTATAACACATAGTGCAAAATCACTTACTTGAATTTGATTTATAAATACACTATTTTAATGTTTTGATAATCCAGAGTTTTTAATAGGATTTGACAATATAATATTATTGAATAATATTATTCATTCCGATATTTAGCATTGCATTATTATATATATATATATATATATATATATATATAAATATGTATAACTTAATTTAAAAACTATTATAGTTTTCCTTATTTTTAATTCTTTTCCACCGTTTTAAATGTAGCAAAGTTGATCCACTATTTGATCATCCGTATAACATTGTTAGCATAAAATGTAGGAAAATTAAGGAAATATTATGATGAACGAGTATTTAACAATAATACATAACAAAAAATTGTATTTTACAAAATTCTACTCCAAATGCATACCTGATGCCAGTAGTATCTCCAGGTTAGCACATCGGGACACCAGCTCAAAAAGGCCAATGTTTGTGATGTTGGTGCAATTACGGACGTCCAGATGATGCAATTCCGGACAGAGCCGAGCAATCGTTGTTACCCCTCTGTCAGTCAGAGTAGTACAGTTTGCTAGTACAACACGTTGAATGCATAGACACACGGGGTACGTGGGGTAGCTCAAGATTTTCGTTACAGTTTGAATGGCAACGTCAATGCTGATGCCAGGCTTGGTAGCGCACATATCCAATCGTAGACAAGTCCATAGTGTAGGATCCCAAGCGACAGAGTACCATCGCTTACACACACCTGCCGAACGACACAGGTCTGCAGGTGAGGAAATAGTTTCAAAGATTCGCGCTAAAATATGACCAGGAACACTTTTAAAGTATGAATTCGCCTCAGCTGAAGAGGCAACATTTTGTAGACATGTTGTTGAAGAGGGTTTTCGAGTCTCTTTTAATGTCTGGTTGCGACACTGGCGTTGAATTCGAACGAGTCTTTGACACATTACGCGCGCTCCCTCATCAGAGGAACAGGTGGAACTGCTACATTGACTCAGAGATCGTGTCAAAGGGAATGAGTTGGTGTGTGGGATTATGTCACAGGTCTTCATAATGTTAACCGATAATATTCGTGGTCGCTGACTAGAGTTAAATACTCCACAACGAAACTTGTCCTCAGGAGGAGTGCTCGTTTTTCTGGTCATCTGTTGAGCTTCGTACTTCTCAATAACTTCGTCAACATCGATATCGTGGATCTCCGGACCAAAAGCAATGTTGCTGTCCCAAAGACTCTCATTGATAGAACCCTCTCGGTCGTAAGTATGGACGAGTGTGTCGCCCCAGTGCACCCCCGAGAGGCCCGCCTTGTGTGAGTGTCTCGATGAGTCACCCGATGCCTGACTTGTGGACTGTCCCATTAGACTGGAGACTTCACTCGCCATACCGGAACTGCTGCTACTGGAAGGGTCGGCAGTGAGACTTACCATCGACTCTACAGAAAAGAAAGAAAATATAATTTATTTAAATTATAGTCTTATGGATTATATATTGTATATTACTAGAGAGGTACCATATAATATGTACCCGTGCTGTAAATGCTTCTTGGGAAAATGTGTAATTTATTTATTAGAAAAAAACTACATAAGGACTTTACTTTAAAAGTGGCAACGTTACATGTTTTAAAGTAAAACTTGTTTATAATATTAAACTATTACATTTTTGGTAGATTTACCTTTTAATTGAAAACTTATTTTTTATTGTTTTGTATCAAAATACAAGTGTTAATCAATTTGGTGGTTATTAATTGTGGCAATATCAAAAGGGATATAAAACTTGATTAGTATCTATCTTTTAACAAATTTATCTTTAAATATATCCAAGGTAACAATCTCCATAGCTACAAGTTCTGCTGTAACTATGTATATAAAACTTTGTAATAAAGTATATGTAACTGTGATAGCTATAATATTAAAAATGATAAATGACTAATTTATAAAAAATTATGGACTCTGAATCAATTATTTAAAAAAATATTTGAAGTTATCGATACAGTGAAACAAAATACATCGACGTTGTAATACTTTTTGGGCTTCGATAAAGAAAAATTATTCCATTTTAAATTGTCCATTACGTTTAAATTTAATTATTTTCTAGATTTCTTTACATTGTAGTTTTACATATTAAAAAAAAATCGTGTTATTTTAGAATATAATATCATTTTAAGAAGTTCTTATTTTATGTTCATATTACTTTTTTTGGGAGTGACAGTATTTATGAAATAAACTAATCTGTATTTTCTTATTCAATACATTTACATAATTTTAAAATATAATATGTTTTACAATATACTTTAAATTTACCTTAAAAGCAACACTAATATTATTTTAGAATAAATAAAACAAAATAAATAATTTGCAAAATAGTAAATATATTTGTATTGTACTAAGTCGTTATAGCTATTAATTATTTTAAAATCTACGAATATAATAGTTATGCCATATAGACAGATACAGAAAAAATATATTCTCATGGTTATTAGAAGTAAGTTTCTATCATAAAACCAAACGACAAAATAATATTTAAAAAATAAATAAAGTTTTCTCCAATGGCTGCAGCAGTCGGCGAACAACACGGTTTTAGAAGTTACAAGTCAGCTAGCTTTAAAATTAGAAATTACTGAATACGGTAGCTTAAACTTCCGTTTTATGAATATACTTTTAAGGCTTTTGTGTTAGGGCAATGGGACATCTTATAACTCCCTATATGACCATCACAATCAATTATCAAGGAAGAGGAAGAGGCAATTGAAAACATAAATGCTGTAGCATAAGCATCTAAAGAAATGCTGAAAGGAAAATTCTATTTATATTTATTTTATCGATATTTAAGGATACATTTATACGAAAGCAACTTTTATAGTGTTTAAACCAATATTCACCCAACTAAAAATGTGCCAAGTAATTCTAGTTAAACATTTAATGATTTGTTATATAAATATTTGGATTTCTGGTCAATGTAGGCCTATATATATTTGAAATATATCTATAATATAATTTTCTGAATATAAATATAAATATTATTTAAATTTGAATATTATGTTTAACAATCATTAAAAAATAGTAAATAATTATTTATTAATAAATATTAACTATTTTATACATCACTATCACTCATGTAAATATGAATAACTGAAAATTAAATAAATATAAATTAAACATAATAATTAACATATAAATATAACAAAAAAGTGATACATATGTAACTAAATACCCAATGACGATACAATAAGATGATGTAAATGATATAGTGTCATAACTAATCATAAAGAGTGTTTTAAGAGTTTATCATTATTTTGGTAAATATTTGACAGGTTTTAATCGTGAATATGTTAGTTACGGCCTTAGTTACGGTGTTTTGTCTCGTATAAACTATTCTTTTTTGAAAATCTTTTCCCCATATACTTTATGTATCTTTATAGTGCATTATTTACATACCTCATTAATTTATACAAATCCTGATCACTTTTGCCAATGATGTTTATAATTTTGTCTTAGAATCAACCCCGCACAATAAATCAACGTCCATATATGGGGGAAAGTATATTTGATATTTAAAACAAAACGATATATACCAATTAGTAAAATTAAAAACTAATTTGTTCTAATACTTGAGTTTATTTAATTAAATTTAAAATGAAACTATTTCGTTTATTAAAGAGTCTTTTGATAATGTCTTATACGAAGACATTGATCGTAACGCCATACTGTATTATAAAAATAAAACATTCAAATCTAGGATTCTTTGTGTCATTCATTACCATCCTTAACTCCGTTTTTTAGCAAATAATATCCGTAAACATTTAAAAATACATACATAATATAAATAATTAAAAACTTATTTTTAGTACCACCAATACTTTCTAATAAATTTTAATAAACTCAGTCTCTCATTGAAAATTATTTCCCAATAAAGTAAATAAATTCGGTATGAAAAATAGGCAAATTTTGTCATCATCTAATAAAATATATACTATAAATGTAAAAAAAACACATCAGTAAAAGGAGACCCATGTAATTCACAAAATGAAATATATGGATCACACTGTAAAACATGTCATTCATGATACATTGGAGAAACTCATAAATTAGACTTAACATACGTTGATGTTGTTTGGCCATACCCAATTAGAAATATAGAAGGAAGAAAAAAAACACTTTTGTTGGGTATTGTAATATTTTTTCGCAGGACGTTTCGAAATCTTTGTCAACTGCAGAAATATGTTAACATAATTAAAAGTGGTTAAATATATATAATATACATAATAATTAGTCAATTGTACATTATTATAATACATTTATCAAATATATCACTATTTCTTAAGAAAATTTGAAATGTATGTTTCAATTAATTTTTATAGTTTTTCATAATTGTTTTTGTTAATTATTTATGTTTTGATGTCTTGATGAATGTAAATATATTTTTAACATGTTGACCAATTTAAAACTTGTTTTCCCTTTTTAATTATTGTTAGTATAGATTTATTTTTAATAATAATCATTTTGTTATAATCATTTTTATATCAAATTTATAATGCCCTGTATACCTGTATATTTGTGGATAATTTAGAATAAGACTATTAGCAAATATAGTGTTTTTATCAAAATTTAGATTTTCCACTAATCTCTATATTGGAGATCAATTTACATAAAAGACCGGAATTTTGTCAACTTATGGCGTCTTTATTGAAGCACTTGTTGCGGTGTATTATAGTTAGCTTTTAGAAGTTGTCATAATCAAGACAAAGTCCATTGATCATTCATTAATGATCTATGTACCATGTTAATCACCCGAAAGAGTGTACACTCCGGCTATTTCTGTGTCGTATATGTGGCTCCTGCTGCTGGTTCTCCTGCCATACCGTGAGAAGATACCCCCCCCCCCCCCTTCCCGGCAGTCACTTTCTTCACTTTACTTCTAACTATAATTGAAACAGCTGCGCGCTCAGCTCAAGCGGGTACAACCATAAACAAAGAATTTGTTTATGGGTACAACTTACAACATATAACATATACCATGAATTTTAACCTATGCAGGACTTATACCGTACTAAACATTTTACTTCATAAAACAAAAAAATCTAGATCGCAGGAGCTAGCGTGGACAATTATTCTCACTCATATACAATTAAATTGAGTGCTCTCTCACTCTATCTTTGAAAAATAAAATACCACATATAATTATAGTGCTTACTATAACAAAGAACAAACAATTCTAAATATATGGCATTTTGGTAATAAATGGTTATAAAAAACGACATAGACGATAGTTAAATACATCCACTATGAAGCATAACAATAAGTTGATAGATAGTATATTGTAAATTATTATAGTCGTTTTATAGTAAAACTGAAAATTAGTCTATGCCGCGACAAAATTTTTGTAAATTAGAAAAAGTGAATTTTAATGGAAAATTGTTACATTAATTGTTACAAAAATGTTTATATAAATTGTTGTTATGGAAGAGCATTAAAATACTCTTTAATGATTTGAAGAATAAAACATTCAGTAAACACTAAAATATAATAACAAAAACATTTTCGAAGCTAATTATTTTAAAAATACATTTATAAATATAATTTATAAATAATTATGCTTTACTTAAAAACGTTAGACTATTTTTCAAAATGTTATGTATGAGCAGTTTTAATTTGTAAATAATATATTTTACATTTATTTCAATTTCCTAATATAGGGCCTATATGCGTATTTCATTAATATTTTAGTAATCTGATTTGCAAAACTAATGGTATTTGATATTAATATTCCATTATTTACGGAAAAAACGTAAAAAACACTTTTAAAATAGCTCTACCTTTCTCTCTGGAACAGTGTAATTTTTTTAAATACTATAACTTGTTATGTTATAAATGTTTTAACTCAGAAACCAATGTAATGTACACGTCCGTTTTTTAAAATCCCAAATTTTGCATTTCTAGACTTTTTTAAAAGGTAAAATGTTATGCTATATTTATAACTTGTTAGTGTAAAATTTCTCATCACAATAATCAAAAGTGCAATACAATTTAAAAAAATAGTTTTTATTTTTTGGATATAAATTTGTTTGACTTTTTACAATTTGAGAAGCGGGTAAAAGCACATTTTTAAAAAGATATAAAAATTATTTCTATGCTTTATCCGATTTAAATAGGAGAAAAAAAATCTGCAATCAATTATATATGCATTACAATATCCATATAATATTATAAAAAATCTTTAGTCCAATATGCATAAAACAGTAAAAGTGGTTAACTTACAGTTTCATAATGTTATATTTGTATAGTAATTCTTGCTATATTGATAAAATAGTTTAATAAATAAATGAAACAGAACAAAGATAATGAATTGTCGACTCCAACGTATCTCACAATAATTCAAGGTAACCTTATATCAAATAATGTAAATAAATGATGACTTCCAGACACTTCCAATCAAGAAAATGAATTTACTATCGACAATAGAAACTCCGGAATCAATTTATGAGGAAGACGATCATACAAGAGAAGAAAAGTGTTAACCTAATGGCAAAGCTTAATTATATACACATATGTATAATCTACATATTTATCTATGCATTAAATGCAGTAGTAAGATTACAGTTATAAATGAATGGGGCCAAGCACTTTCAACAGTTTCACAGCTGCAAGATCTTATAAGTGTATCTTTGGCATGTTGGTGTTATACTAAGTTATTCAGGTAACTTACTCTTTCAGGACAATGGGATTAATTAACTGAAATAATTAATGCAATCAAAATTAATTACACCTTAGGCTTAAATCACTTACTTCCAGATTAAAACTTAAAAAACCCATTTAAAACATCATTGTTATATCGACGGCCTTTGTTATAAACTTAATACATAACCATTTAATGACAAGTATTGTTTTTTATTTATAGGGTCAACCTTGCACCAGGTGCACCAGCTGTGGTCGGGTTTTCACCCGTGCAGAACAATGGGCTAACTCTCCCGGTAATTATGGCACCCAGAAATAATTTAATTGGATGGCGCAGTTATAATGAAACGATCCGATTTTATGCACATTAACTGATTTTAAACAGAAAATCTAAATATCTTTAGGAAAGTAGAAAAAACTTTTAACATGAAGTTTACAAAACAGTCACGCCATTTAAATAAATTATTATATTTAAAGAAATTATTCCCACTACTAGCGTACTGAAAACTTATAATGTACACGAATTAGCATGTGTAGTGGGCAATGCATTATCACATATATAGGCTGGCAGATCAACACAATTCCACTGGACGCATAACTGAACTATAATATATTTTTGTTTTGACGCTTTTAGGCACATATATCATTTATAATTTTAAATAATGTCAAAAAAAGAAGAGCAGTTATAAACGACTGAATACTTATATTAACAATTATATTAAAATAATGACAATATATTATACATTAAATCAACATCTCCTTTATGAATGTAATATATATAGAGACTCGTTGATTATTAAAACATAAAAAGTACAGAGATTATGCAAATTTTGTATTAATTAATGTTAGTGTTAGGCAATATATGCAAAACCGGAAAATTGTTAGTTGGTAAAAATCAATTTCAATATGTTTAAAAGTCAAGGAATGACTACAAAATTCTACTGCATATACACATTGGAAAAAGAATACAGTGATTTGGGTTTGTGAAAGCTCCAATGAATACAATAAAATATAATTGTTCAACTTTTTGAGTTTAAATAATATTTGTACATAAAGTTAAAATATTTAAGTTTTGTTGTTTAATTTTTTAAAGATTTCATTCAGAATTCTGAATTTCAACTTATTTATTGTATATAATGCCATACACATTAAGCAAATTCTCTCAAATAATTTTGAATTATTTAATATTTATTATAAATTTTTGAAGATCAATCAATACAAACCTTATAAATTTTGAGAATAAATTATTTTTTATTATAGTTAAACTGATAAAAAATTAAATTGGTACACACTATTCACTATTAATATAGACCATATTTCGTGATGAATTAGTACAAAACTGTAATTTGTAATAGATGATATATTGTAAGATGTTTAAAACATGTTTAGTAAAATTATATATTATTAAAAGATTGAAACAAAAATATATTCATATATTTAATATAACCTATAAAATACCCTGCATAATATGTCATTAAAAACATTGCCTTATAAACTAAATGTTTATACAGATAATTAAATAATTGTGTTTGAGAGATAAGCGCAGACAGATTAAGAAATTAGAATAATAGATATATTTGTTTATATGATTATTGTATTGAATAATTTATAAAAAATCGTATCAACATTATTGAGTTGGGAAGTTTTAATTTATAATCAGGCATATAGAAAAAATAATAAACATAAAAATCGAATCGTTTATAATCTAACTGTATACAAAGCTGCATCAAATTAGTTCCTTTCAACATAATAAATGTTTAAATATATATATTTAAGGAATACAAGCAGATAAAATAAAAATATATGCTTTCCATTTCAACTTGAAGTAGTTATCTTAAATTTTAATTAATTAGCACCCTATTTCAAACGAATCCTATTTAAACCAAGTACCTCGAAAGAAGGTTAGGAAGGAAGAATAGTCCGGTTAAACTCTCTATATAATTAGCACTATGTGAAAACAAGTAGTTATTAGTCACTGTATAAATGCACACGTCATATTTCGCTTCAAAACTGTTTACTGGCTATTCCGTTAACATGGTCAGTAAAATACCTTTTCATAAACTTTTGAGTAATATATTTTATAATTAAATTTGAATGGCGATGAGCGATATTAATTTGATTATTTCAATATAATTTGTTTAAAATATTGCTTAATATGTTAAATGTATAGAAGGTACAGCTCGTAGCTGAAATATGGTTAATGTGATATACAAAGTTACGATTGTATAAAAAATTGTCAAGTTAAATTAACATTCTAAAAATTATAAAATGTTTACTTGTTAAATACTATTTTGTATAATATATATCATACCTAGAAATATATATATATTTGTTTATAAAATTTATTTTATATAATATATGTTTTCATAATATAACAACATGCTTGCAAAATCCTATTGTATGTGCAGTAGGTTCAGATTGAAGAATTTTATAAATGGCAAACAGCTTTATTTCAATTTTATTATGTAAGATTCAGAAAATAATTGTAACAAAAAGTTCAATATATAGTGGAAGCGAGAAAGGTTTATAGTTTGCTCATACCTTACTTAATCCCTTACTTTCTCTTTTTTCTCTCGCTCTACCTCTTTTATGATTTTAAATGTGAGCGGTCAACAAACCGAACTTCCATATATTAAACTAATGGCTTCATAGTATTTTATCGAATTTCTTTTCGCACAATAGGTACTTCCATTTTTATGTATTATGTTTGAAGGAACATGTGTCATGTTTGACATAATTTGTTTTGTTGCATTTAACAGAAACTGATTACAGTTCATTTATTACATAACAGATTTATTCATTTATACATTTATTGCTATCAGATATAAATGGTTAAATAAACTAAATTAATACCTGTTTTACATGAACATGGCAGTACATTCTTAATCAAAAAGGTAAGAAAATCAAGGTAAAAACGGTAAATTATGGGTCTGAAATACTTACCATTTTGGTAAAAAATGAACAGAACGCTAAAAAATTAAATAAGGTAAATTATGGTTTACTTTTTTATTATAGCTGTGACAACATTCCAATTTATACCCAATAATATTTATACTGATTACATGTTGGTGTTTGTATTGCATGTATATAACTAAAAGTTTAAAATAAATTTTTATCTTAATATAAATCTTAAAATAATTTTCATAAAAATAGATAATGCTGAATAACACTTGTGGATTCACTCGGCTTTATAAAAATACATTTCACATTAGGAACCATCCACAAAGTACGCGGCCATGCATCTATAGAAGGGATTAGTCGGTTATTCACGCAAGGCAAAACAGGAGACCACTTGATAGAATAGGTTACGTATTACTGCTATTTATAGATCACTTTTATTTTACCGTTTATGTTTGTGTTATTATTTTTGTATAATTATTAATGTTAACGTTATTGTTTATTATATAATAGTGTTATGTTTTACCATTTGTTTTCGTTTTTTACCTTCTTGAGTAAGAGTGTACGTACAACATTTGTGGAAAGTAATAAAGGTAATAAAGGTAATAAAGTAATTATGTAATAAAGTAATAAAGGCGGTCAATTATTACAATTGAATAGCAATTTACATTCACTATAATCAACCAACATAAAGAAGAGAAAAGGTTCCTTTCAAGTACAAGTCACCATTACCAAAGCATAACCACCCATTTAATCAACCAGGAGGGTATTTTAAGAATGTTTTTTTAAATCATATTTTTGTAATAAATAATTTTTATAATAATTTACATAATAAATAGTTTATGTGAAAGGATATACTTTTCGTTTACAATTTTCGTTTACGTCTTATGTGAAATGAGATATATGAATCGCAATTCGATAAAACAATATGACACCAAGCGAACACAGCTGCAAATAATATATATTTTTAAATAAAAAAACATTCTAGCATAAAGGGATCAATTTTTGAAAAAATATCTTTGAAATTACTTGCATCATTGGTAAAAATGATCATGCAGAATAGTATAAAAAAGTCAAACATTTAATACAATACAAAATTTAGGCCATAACTTATATGATAGGCATAAACCAATTATTACATTTTAACGAAATTTTAACTATACTAAAATTTAATATTAACTGCTTGACCATTTATGTTTGATTCTGTTAATTCTTGATAAAGAGTAATATTTGAAACGTTTATCAAGTATATTATTATTATTATAAAAGGTAATGAAATTCATTTGGTGTTTTTATTAATTGGGTTTAACAATTAACAGGATGTGTTCTTTCTATATTTTTATTCAATCAATATATACAAACAATTATAATTTGTTTTTGATTTACTTTATGCCTGACCCTTCCGAATAAAATAATTAAAATATAATATAATTTTGACGGTTTTTAACATTGAAATATTTGATTAATTTAAAAACTAAAATTCTTTTGCAATAATAATAAATTTGAATTTTTCATTTTTATATAGTAAAATATATAAAATATTAAAAAAATTCTAAGACTTAATTTAAATTATATTAAAGACAACAGTTCGTTGTGTATTACATAAATTATTATATTATCGTTAAACTTTATTATTATCCTTTGTGGTTATATTGATTAATTGTAAAGCAACAATAAGTAACTAGTCAATACTTTATAGTAAATATCAATTTCAATAACCAACTAAAAAACAGTGTGTAATGTATTTATTAATGAAGCTTCTATTATATTTGTAATGGTTATTTAATACAAAAGATTAATATATATTTTTTAATTCTTTATAGTTTTAGGACAAATAATTATTTTGATGTTATCAATATAATATTTATCTTTAAAATGTAAAATAGATAAATGGTTAGGGTTTTTGGTATAATTTAAAATATATATGTATTAAAAAAATATGTTATAGTAAAATAAAGGTTAGGAAAAAGTTATAAAAACAATATATATATATATATATATAAAAATAGTATTAAAATCACACTAAAGTAGAAAATTAGACTACCTAATATGTCAAATTTTGAAGCTTAAAATGTGACTTTGAATATCAAATAGAATTTAAAAATTATAAAAATATATTAATCGTTAAAATTGTGAACACTGATTTAGTATAAAAAATAGAAAGTATGTGTTTTAACAGTTGAAATAACACATGCACCAATTATTTATATTAATATACGGCAGTTTGATAAAAACATACTTACATTATATAGATAAAGCAACAAAATTATGTGCCAATCGTCCTTTGTGCGTGTGCCCGGTTGGCCAGTAAAACGGAGCAAAATATACAAAATGATATGATTCATGTGGGCTATAGATCTATATAATATGAGGGTTTACCAGGAAAAGACTGATATATGCACAAGACAGTATAATTAATCATATATCATTGATCAGCGTAAACACATGTCTTTTTAATAGTATCTTTACATGTTAAATTGTCTTTGAAGCATGTGCAATTCCGAAGGACGTGCATTTGATTGTATTTACTAAACATGACATATTTTGTAGTTATGAATAAGCTAATATTATTTAATACCAAAATAATACATTTACAGTACCTATCTCCTTTATTTAAAGTTTCACCCAATTCAATGTATGTGAAGTTAAATATGTTGTACAATTCTGTGATATGAAGATTACATACCCTTTTAATTTGATTATGGACATTTGAGTAATACAATAAATACTAAAATATGGATTGAATACAATAAAGTTTTCACTGATATAGTAACTTTATGTTTACAGTCTAAATCGGTGTTGGATACGTAAATGCCCAATATTGGGAGGGGGAATCAATAATATGGGGGAGAATATTTGTTTTATAAAAAGGGTACCTTTATATGAGTTACCTTTAATAAAAGGTTGAAGAGTACAATAAAAATTTTCCTTTCTAAAAAGGTAAAAGTGGCGAAAATTTAAAACATGAAAATAAATGATTTTCTAGAAAGTCACTCAAAAGGCATAACTTCTAAGGCACGTTATTTAACCCTATCTGACCTGGGGGGGGGGGGGGGGGGGGG
>JAUZND010030514.1:0-23035 GCA_034780555.1 Coelogynopora nodosa
TGCGTAGCGTAATTTGAGTATTTACTATAGTAAAAAATATAGTATAATACCAATACATTATATACAAGCTCTTTACATCTCTATGATCGATACCTGAACAATTTAAGAAAAAATAAATAAAAAAATAATTCCGGCTTTAATGGGTTAAGGAACATAAAGTTTCTTCTTTCACAAATGGTAGAATTGCATATTTGGTAAAATAACCTTGTTTAGTTCTACCGAGTGATAGTTGTTTGGAAATTTGCAAATCAGGACACATTGCTTGAATTAATTGAGAAGCTTCATTTCCAGAATTGAAGCTATTGGAATGTTGGATGGTATGTAATATCCATCTTATCTCTGCCTCAACAACGGGTAATTTGTTATCCTCCTTTTTCGAATTTGATGCTGTAAAAAATGAAGTCATAGTTTTTGTCTTGTTCTTTTCTGACATAAATTCTTTGTGTTTTTTTGTACAAGCATGTTGTTTTATTTGTGCGAAGCTTCCATTCTCTAAATTTATCAGGCAATAACAAAATTTGCACTCAGCAAAGCCTTGTTTCTTGCTCTCTGAGAGCCAAAGTTTCAAGTCATATTCTTCATTAGAAGGATCTGTTAACCACCCAGGATTAAATTTACTGCATCGCTTTTTAGCCATAGCTCTAAAACATAAAATGTAAAGTTATTATTCACATAAAGATTACCATTCTTATCTTTTTCTACTAGCCAACTCCTAAAAATGTTACAACACCCAATGACCTGAAACAAATAATAACAGAGGGTATTACAGGGTTGCCAGACCATATTCAAAACAACCTTAAGAAAAAATATAGACTTTTTTTAATAGTAACAACTATAGAGATAATTTTGTAAATCAGTAATATATTCTATGGTTTATATTAAATTTTACACTCATTTTCATATGTAAATAATGTACAACATAAAAAAATAGATACCTAACTAATACTTTACAGATTAAATATTTGTATTTATTATAACACTAATTGGTACTGAAATTTTGGATATTTGTTGAATAAATTATTAAAATAAAATACATCATAAGAATCACATCATTCGATTTAATCAACAGTTCTCTAAATTGAAGATGACACTGCTGTAGCATTTGCAACATTTAATAATAGAATAATAACTCAGGTGATCTATTATTATACAATATATAACATAAACCTCTATCAAACAAATGCAGTAACCAACAAAACAATATGAAATAAAGCAGAAGCAATACATTTTATATTATGCTTTTATTTATAGCAAATATTCAAGCTGTTTAACAAAAGAAACAATATACTGCCCTTTTGGAAGTAAAACAAAACTGAAAAAGTAAAGAGATAAATTTGTGACTTTAGAAAAAGTTAAACATTAACACCTATTAAAAGATATCTCTAAAATTAAAATATTACATACATTTTTTTTATTCATTGTCATGAAAATATCTCAGAGATTTCAATATCTCAGAAAAATATCTCAATATCTCAGAAAATTTCAAAATATCTCTGTGAGATATATATCTCAGTGTGTGGCAGCACTGATATAGCTCAGTTATCCTTGGTCAAGTTGTCTATAAATCATTAAGCTATAATGAAAGTTATAAAATATAAAACATTGAAAATAAATCTTTCTCTTTGACTTTATATAAGTTACCTGGTAATCTATTTAATAACAAAAAATAATATTAGGGTTTTTAATTATTTTTTAATTACTTTTGTTATTATAAATTATAATGTTAAATATTTGCTTCATTAGTATATGTGATATACTGAAATGAATTTTTAAAGTTTATATATTAATAGATTTTATTTTAATAGTTGTACTTAATATAGGAATTTAAATAGATAATTATTAAATTAAAATATTCAGCAAAAAGTAGATTGTTGCTAAATTCCACTTCTAGTTAACCCTGCATTTAAAAATATTGCTGTAAGTATATATATATAAAATTTTGATAAGAATAAATCTATGTCATATTCAAAACTTTTTCAAATAATTTTTAAACTGCTGAATATGTTGTAAGGTTTTTAATAATACAATGGTTATAACAATAAAAATAATAATTATTGACAAAAAAATAACTACAAAACTAAAGAGTTACAGTCGGGTAACTTTCCAAAACACTGATAAATTTATATAAAATATAAGTATACTTTAAATACAACTATAAGAATATGTGTACCTAATACATATGAGTAAGGAATCAATCAAGTAGAAAATTATCAGAGATAAAAAATAAATGTGCACTGAATCCAAATACAGTATTTGACAAATGTTGCTACAACTGGCATTTACATATTACACAGAAAGTATTCAAAAAATTACTAATTAAATACGGAAATCACATTTAGGTTTGGTATGATTAATTGCTTTTCAATATGTCATAACTTTCTTTTCCATTAACCAATTTCTTTAAAATTAATATATTCGGAATTGTCAAAAAATTGTCCAGTCTTCTTATCATTTGTAAACTCTGCTCTGGTTACAGTTTACTGTTGGAATAAACCTGTGCACTGTAAAATGTATGCTCTAAACGTTATAGAAAATAATGTTCTTGAATATATATTTGTAAAACATCATTGTCATTGCCGTTACAGAAACATGTATATTCCGACAGTAAAATACATCTTATCGATTTATATTAAATATTAGAATAAATATACAAATTTTTAATATATATATTACCATGAGAAAAGGGAATTGTAAAAATATTTAATAAACAATGACCAATAAAAAAATATGAAATTCTAATAAACTCCTATCAGTATCAGCGGCTTAAAATTATTTTTTCGTACATCGCGCTTAAAATTTATATCATTGAATTTTGACACAGATGAACCTTACAAAATTATATTACAATAATAGATAAATGATGATAGGTAAATTATCAAACGTACAAACTAAATAATATAACTACTTATATTTATTTTGTTTAAAGTTTAATATATTACATTATATTTATATTTTATTACAACCGTAAATGACAATCTTGTTATGAATTTAACATTTATATTGTATTATATTAGCTGACATGAATAAAATTAAAACATAAGATTAGTCTTGCAAAATACTCTATAATATGTGTCTTGCAAAATACGCTATAATATCTGTATTACAAATTTATTATAATAGTTGTCTTAAAAATTTATTATAATATATGTCTTACAAATTTATTATAATATATGTCTTACAAATTTATTATAATATATGTGTCTTTCACTTATATTAAAAAAAAAACTGTAGACTTATTCGTCTTAAGTCAATATCAATAAATTTTTATGGGTTTTTTCCTCATAAATAATTTTCATATGGATGAAATAATATAATTAATGTAATAGAAAATGATTAACTTCACAAATCGCAGTAATCCGTTCAATTTTTATCCGCTTATGAAGTTCGTACACGATTTAGACTTTTAAAAAATACCTTTGGGCTTTTGTCAATTTTTGCCATTACTTTATTAATTAACAGGTGCATTATTTGTAAATAGTATGTATATATAGTTCCCAAATAGTAGTTTGTCTTATTAATAATATAAGAAACACTTGATTAACGATTTATTTATTTTAATTAACATAAGGGTGCAAAAAATATGTTACAAATTATTTAATGCTTGGCCAATTTTTCAGTCTTTTTAAATATATATGTTAATATTGTTCATGGTTCTACATATAGCTTTCATTCATTTTCTATAAAATATTGAACACAAATGAGAATTAATGTCGCTATTCTTTGCTTGAATAATGGTTAATTTGGTTTTCATTTGTGAGCTTTGCATTGAATGTTTTTACCCCGATAATCATTGACTTTTTAGTACATTTTTTATCAACTTATTTTATGACTAAAATTGCTATTTTAAAATCGAATGTTGTTTTCATTATTTAATTATTAAAATTGTTATTAATGATGTATCCAGCAATTTTTATTATTTTATTTACTACTCGTAATTACTCTCTATAGCCAACTATACACCCATTATGACATGTGCACCCACTATGCGCACTCACTATACGCACCCACTAATTTTCGTCAGATAGAAAAGAAAAGAAAAAAATATTTCGATGCTTAATTTTTTTGTTATTGACTTTTACATTATGAATATATTACACTTAATTGAAGTTCACATTATATTAAAAAAATTAGGTTTACAAATTAACCAACACACGACATGGTAAACCAACAAGCACACTGTCGATAATCGATAATCAACAGTTTAATATAAATTATTTAAATGTTCAATTAAAAACAAACAATGCATAACTGTAAATTTCTAAGGAACATATCTGATATTTCTACTCTTCTTAAAAGACTCATGAACTGAAATAAATGAATCTTATAGGAAATATAGACCAAATTTTAAATTATCAAATACAATTAAAGGCTTAATCATTTTTAGGCATGAATTATTAGCTATACCTATATCCTGAAATATGACAGAAACTAAATATCTATTTAGCTAAATCCCACGAACGAACTATATCTTATGCAAACTACAAAACGTATGCATTTGAAGCAAATGCTACAAAATATCTAAGCTTGAGATAGTACGTTAATAAGTAAAACCAAAGAGCAACTATTATAAAGATTTTATATATATTTCAATAATGCAGTTTGTGTATGTCTATGTTTATATATTTATGTGTACAAAATACATGACAGATTTGCCCAATTTGGTTCGTGTGACATCATATAGTATTCGTATAGGAAGAATAATGTGAACAAAAAACAAAGTCTTCAACAGTGCAATTGTAATGTTTATCTGTGTCATTAATATAGTCTTATTGTTTGTGAACAATATAATAATACAACGAAATCAATCAAATAAAAACAAACTATACAATGAAAGGGATATATATATATACAATGATACATTTGATCATAGTGTTCTAGTGAGATAGTCCACATTGTTCGAAACAGAACAGCCACAAAAATTATACGGAAACAAAAGAACCACAATGTACAAACTATATGTGTGTAGAAGCACGACATGGGCATAACAATATATTTACAACCTAAATAATTCTGTACAAGTCTTGAAAGTGACATAAACTGAGCTCAACATGAAATACTGGCGTCTGTATGTTGTTACTTTATACAACCTTTTGTGTGGATTATAATAATTACAATACATTGGGAGAAATTTGCTAAATAAAATCTAATAGGTCAACAAGGATAGTTTGTAATCAGATGAAAGTTCAAAGAAGGTAACACTATATATACAAACAAATAACAAATATAACAAATATGCTTATTAAACAGAAACAGCAAAAAATACAGAAATAAATGTGAAACAAATCACAATTTCACTATTATAGATGATATCTGGGAGTAGAAAACAGTGTTATCCGAATATCTCTAAACAACCACTTCACCATCCCTGCCAAACCGACCATCCATCTGCCCCCCCGCCTCCCCGCCCAGGCCAACCCCGGAGATATTTCGGGCCGCCGCAATGTTGATGTTCTTGTTCCTACTCGCGATCAGCGTGGGCGCCACCCCCCTGCCATCGCCTCCCTGTCGCCGCAGGGGGGGTTTCCTGCCCTCAGCGGTGCCGGCGCCAGATTTATACTGATCAACACCGCCGCCGCTCGAGTCGAAGTTGAGTCGCGGCTTGGTGGTGCCGTCGCGCACATTGTTGACGGTGGTGTAGGGGGCGTACTTCATGCGGATCCGCCGCTTCTGCCGCCGGTGGTAGACCAAGAGGAGGACGATGGCGAGGGCACCGAAGAAGCAGATCACGGTGCAGAAGATTGGGATTAGGTAGCGCGATCCTGAGGCGGGGGTGGGGAGGGGGGGCGGGAGGGAGAGGGGAGACCAGTTGCAGCGATCGTACACTGAGACACTAAGCGAATTCGGTCGACTGTTTGGTTCAGAGATAATTAATTATAGATTTTGTGTATGACATTATTTATAAAAATAGATGTATACACAGTTTAATAATTTAATAATAGCAAGAAAGCCAATCATTCTAGTTAATTTAATGAAGTAAATTAGTAAATAATAAACAAAATAAAAAAATTTGCAATAGTTTTGTGACCCCCTCCATATTCGTGGCAATGAAATTATAAATTTACGCTACAAATAGGGATAATATCTTCTAAATTCACCAAAAATTCGTTGACTTTCTCGAACTGTTTTATTATTCTACTAAATTAACAGCAATACCGGTATCTTCTCCTTCCGGCTCCCCATCTATTAATTCTATTTTTAAAGCATTTCAACATTATAATTCCTCGACGTAAGCTATAGGGGGGAGGGTCAACACATAAAAAACGGGACAACTACTACTTATACCAACACTACTCACTAAACACACCTCGCAACAGACTCTACGCAACACAACACAACACTCACCCCACTCGGTCTCATCCCGAAGTTGCGTCTCCACCCGGATCGTCAGCACACCGACCAGCGCACTGCTGTTCGACTCGAGACGCTCCAGGCTGGAGGCAATGTCGCGGACAATCTCGTGAACAATCGGCCGTTTCGACTGTTTCGCGCCCCCACGCAGTTCAACACGATTGCTGGGCGAGCTCACGGACACCTGGATTGAGCAAAGGGAATGAAGGGAGGGAATGACGTGTACCGTACTTGAATACCTCTACGTCTTCTGCTCAACAAACCTGTTTAGACAAGTTTTGTGGTGTCAGTAAAACGCAACGGAACTCTCGAGTTCTCTATATTTTATACAACTAGATAGTTCAAATTTGGATCTATAAGATTATAGAGATTGATTAACGGGAACCAAATCGCAATGTTAGCGAAATAAACAAACACTTAAATACCGCATCATAGTGCACTAAATAAATCAGGAAACAGATCCATGTGATTAGCAAATCGAAACAATGTCTTTGTTGCATGTTCGACACTTTTTATTGCCTCTGTGTATTGATTTGTTGATTATATTTTTTCAGATGACGGAGAAAACAGGAATTAGTAAGTGACAAAGTATGGCAACTGAAAATAATAAAACTGAAGAGAAGTAATTTTATAAACAAGAGAAACGTAAACTAAAGTAGCCAAATATTTCGCAGGAAAATAGATCAAGGAGATAAATAGAAGAGTTTTGTTCAATTAATAAATATACTACTGGTTATAGTTGCAGGAGTAGTATGACGGCAACTTACTGTTACAACAAAAACAAAAAGTATTTATCACCTTTTAACATTAGAACAAATAAAATAACTAAAACAATATATCTAAAGAAGATATCTGTATCGATAACCCATGTTATTATCCATTCTGTTATCTGACTGTATAACAGTGTATACTGACCAGTAAGAATATTTAGAAACTGTATATATTACACCACACTCCACTCACATCAATGGTACTATCATCGCGCACCGACACGTCACAACTGATCCCCATCTCCACCCGTCCCTGCCGCCTGCGCACCACCTCCAGATCGCGCACCGCCTGACAGACGTCGTTCACGGTGACCCCGTAGGGCAGGTGGGCCCGGTTGAAGGAGAGCAGGAGGCGGGCGCAGTTGTTGTTCAGGTTGTTCGAGTTGGGTCGGCAGCCGGGGCCGGCGTCGGCGGCCCAGGGGACCCGGGTCTCGGCGGGCCGGTCCCCACTGTTGATGCAGGTCGCCTGGTGGGGGGGGGGGGAAGGAGTTGTTGATTTGTTCATTTATTGTTACCTTTTAAAGTAAATTATATACCAGTCTAAGTGCATTTTATAGCATTTTAAGTGCATTTTATAGCATTTAAGTGCATTTTACAGCATTTAAGCATATTTTATAGCATTTTAAGTATATCTTATAGCATTTTAAGTACATTTAGTAGAATTAAAGTACATTTAACAGCATTTTAAGTGCATTTTATAGCATTTTAAGTTCATTTTATACATAGTATTTTAAGTAAATTTTATAGAGCATTTTTAGTGCATTTTATAGAGAATTTTTAGTACATTTTACAGCATTTAAGCATATTTTATAGCATTTTAAGTACATTTAGTAGAATTAAAGTACATTTAACAGCATTTTGAGTATATTTTATAGCATTTAAGCTTTTATAGCATTTTAAGTACAATTGATAGTATTTCAAGTACATTTTATATAGTACATATAATTTCATAATTACTTAATCAATAATTATCATATGAAGCATAAATACTTTTATAACATTTATATATTTCTACAATCATACCTACTAATAAAATTAGTAACAGCCGGAGCTGCGAAATAGATGTTATATTTTTTACCATACGCTCTCTCTCAAAGGTTTGTCAGATATATCCATGACGAGAAAATTTGGGTAAAAAATATAACATCTATTTCGCAGCTCCGGCTTATATCTGTTTTTCTTAATTACTATGCTGCCAAGGGATATACACAACTTTCTTCTATACCTACTAATAATGATAATGCATAAAAGTTATAAATTTTATAATAAGCATGCTATGTAAAATAATAAAATGAAGCATATTATAATATAATCAAAATTAAATCTGAATGCCTTCAAAATCAAAAGGACACTATTTGCATGTAGCAGAAAAATTAAGTATATTTACGACTTTTTTCCCCTTATTTGTCCTAGTTTTGTACTTATAATTAAAAAATTGAGGACATTTAAGAATATTTAAGGACTGTGGGAACTCTGTAGATATTGAACAACCATATTGAGCTTCCTGAACTTCCGAGACTTTCCACTATTTCCAAAACTCTTATTTACGGACCATATCTTTATTATTCCTTTTTATTTACATTAAACAATGTTCTGTATCAGAGAGTCTCAAGCATAATTCTGAAATCTTTACAATTATTGAGGTGCAATGATATCTGTTCATTATCATTTTATTCATTTATTCACTTGCGAATTCCAGAAAATTCGGATATTGTTTGGGCAAACGGTAAGTTATTATCCAGATAACTTTTCCATTAAATAGGGCTGACCATTTCAAATATAGGGTGGTCGCTAAAAAAACGAAAAATTTGGAGGTCAGACTATAACTATCATTAATTTACTGCGTGAAAGATAGTTGATGTTTGGATGTTTGACTGATATAGAGCTCAGGTCCGGTTTATTGAAGCATATTCGTGCAGTCATCAAGGAAGGAAGAAGAATACTGTTAATCAAGACGTTTACTATGAGGAAATCTGTCCACAAACATTTCATGATATAACCATGGGTGATGAGTCATAGATAGGGCAACTGGATGGAGAAAAGGCTTACACAGCCATACCTACAATTAATTAACATGGGTGATGAGTCATGGACATGGTAGGCCTAACAGGATGGAGAAAAGGCTTACACAGCCATGCCTACAATTAATTTTCTCCAGCGCAATCTAACCCCGACCTTGGCCTTTGAAGAGTCCATGTTTCAATGCGTAATAAACTAATGTGTCTGGAACAAGTTTGGAGTCTGTTAAAAATCAGCAGAGTTACAGTAATATCGATATTATACAACCGCGATCGATGAATATTGAAATAGCATTTTATAAATGTTTGGAATGACATCCTCCCTGTCACACGAAAAAAGGCCACACAAGTTTGAACTGTCCGATAAAGGCGCCGTCATGAAGTACAAGGGAGACATTTTGAACACTTGTTAATCTTTGTATGATATTATCTGTAAAATTTTGTTGTAATGTTTAATTTAAATAATTATCACGCATGTTCCGCTTTTCATACCTCCATCTAAACAACAAGGCTCACACTCACCTTAGGGTAGCAGGGCTGGACGAAGCAGTTGGACACCTCTGTATTGATCGCGTGACAGACCTGGCCGGGCTTGCAAGCGTAGCGGTCGTCGGGCCCAACCGCGTTCAGACAGGACCATTTGCCGCAGAACTCCTACTCGGTTGAGGTGGGGAGGGAGAAAGGTAGTCATTGCTGCCTGGGACCATGAGGTTAAGTTGTTCTTGCTGGTAATTAGGCTGTTAGACGTGCTACCTTAATAAAAATGATTAACTCCCAAGGAATTATCTATGTCTTTAGCTAATAAGACAATGATATGCAAGCGTAGTCAAAATTATAACCTCGATATGTGTAACAAATGAAAAGAAAATTATAGCAATACAATTTTTATTTTTTTATTTATCTACTAGAAAATAGTTAAGCTCGAAACGTCGATTGACTTTATAGTTTGTTATTGATGTAATCAATTAAATGTACAGTTAGAAATAACCAGATATATATAACCAAAAGTGTATTATTTGGTGTTACATAAAGTTATTTATTCTTAAACCTGAAAGAATTAAAAAATTACCGAATAGCCATTTCAAACAACAAACAAAAACGATCCAACTTTAATATTTGCATTTATTTCTTTTTTATTTGAAAGCTTTAGAATTGATGGAAAATTTGGCGCAAATTTGGTGCTAATAACATAATTATAATTCAATTGGCAGGCCTACTCCCCCTACAGGTTGACAAAAGTAGTATAAACGGTCCCCTCACACAACCCCCACTCACATCCTGACAGGTGATGTTGCCCATGGTGCAGGTGCAGCGCTGACAGTTGTACACCCAGGTCTGCCCGTTGTCGTACAGGCGGCGGTGGAACAGGCAGGAGGGCGGCTTGGGCGGTAAACCGAGCACCATGAGCTCGCAGAGGCGGCCCTGCCTCCCCTCCGGGCAGCGGCACTCGAAGCGGGCTACCTTATCGATGCAGGTGGCCCCGTAGGCGCAGGGATTCGAGGCGCAGTCGTTGATGTCTGCAGGCGTAAGTGTGCGGGAGATGGATGCCGTGTGAATGAGTGTGTCTTATATTAGCTTGCGGTATTAATTAATTAATTAGTAATGTTATAATAGTATCGGGTGGTATTGAAACTTGTATCACTTAACATGTAAGATCCTGAATCATTAAAAAAATCCAAGAGGTGGCAGGTCTTGTATGATCATCGGGGGATCTAAACTTAGAAGTAAAAGTGACAGTTCACCGTATATGTCTCTCGTATGATCTTAGAATAATCTTGACAATAAATCCCATTTTTGTCCTAATATTACCCAAAAAATTATATATATATATATATCCAGACTTCACAAACAAAACCAGGACTTGACATGCCTTACAAGATCTTGGCAAGATAATAGTAAGAATTTCGAGTTTTAATTCTACACATAAACTTTTATTTTTGTGTGCTTTGTTGTGAATGAAATGGTGCAATAAACTAGTAGTCAAAAACATCCCATTTATTTAGTCAAACCCTTTACTTCTTTTAATCTTTTTGTATTTCATTGTAATTAAAATACAAGAAAACAAGATTAAGTAGGTTACTATTGATTCAATATATAGCTATGCATATTAGTTTACTTATTTTCTTGTTTAGCATAAGAAGAATTGAACTAAACAAATGTTTTGTAATTATAGCTGCTAATGCCGCGAAGACTGTGGCCATTCAACTCACTTATCTGACAATCGGCCCCTCCAAAGCCCGTCTGACATCTGCATTCATAGGAGTTGATCATGTCGATGCAGGTGCTGTTGTGGTAACTGAAGGGAGGATGAAATGGAGTGTTAGAAAGTTTAAGTTACATTACTTATCATGACGTATAGGAGGGTAGGCCTATACTGATTGATAAAATTATTAAGAGGATTAAACTTAGTGTTGGATAAATATAATACATTCAATGATACAAAAAGTTTTAAAATTTATATTGCAATGTATAAAAGGCATAACTAAAAAGCGTAATTGTTTTAAAATGTATAGTGTTACATTCCTGCTAATTCAAACTAGGTCAAGTTGACCCAAATCCAAAACAACCAAATACCTGTATATAATATCTCAATTTACAGATTGTACTCACCAGGGCATTGGATTGCACTCATTGACATTGGTCTCACACTGCTTGCCCTGAAACCCCTCCTTACAGACACAATTGTAGTCGTTGCCAACATTGACACAAGTTCCCCCGTTGTGACACGGCTTGCTGTAGCAGGCTGTGTACTCCTGGCGTTCTATAAAATGACAGCAACGAGTGGTTATTCAACGATGTTTTGCTTTTAAGGAGACAGAGAGAGAGAGATAATGAAAACAGATTTGTGATATGTAAATTGTACGGTTTTGTGGCTACTGCGTATTACAAGGCAGAACTTAATTTAAATAACATAAAATGTTTTATTTCATTTCTTACATTCATATAATTCGCACAAAACACCGGTACAACCATCATTATTTTCATCATTGACAAATGTTTTTACACATACTACTTATAAGTAGTAGAATTTTCAATACACTAAAATACTGACAACCGAGAATAAAATTTACAACACCTAAGAAGGGCGCAAAGTGCAAACTCACTGATATGGCAGACGCTCCCGGTCCACTGCTGGTTACAGCGGCACTGGAACCCGTTGTGACTGGAGGGCTCCTGGACACAGTGGCCCTCATTAAAACAGGTGTGCTGTTCCCGACAGGGGTCGTCATTGGCCAGCTCGCACCACCGACCGGTCCAGTACTGGGTGGGACATTCGCACAGAAAGTCATTGGGCAGAGACCGGCAGATGCCCCCGTTACGGCAGGGGTTGGTCTTGCACAAGTCGATTTCTGGAACACACACACACATAAAGAGAGAGAGAGAGAGATATATAAATAAAAAGAAACAATTGCAAGACAAAGAGAATATGGCGTGATGTATTACAAAATGTCTGCGTAATTTGATGGAAGAAATTTTTTACTTTTCGTAAAAGTTAGAAATTTTTGTCTAAATTTCTCATTTTTTCAATAAATTTAGACAATATTTCTTGAATACAATTTTAAGCTGCACATTGGCGTGCCTTCTTAATAATTATATATATATATATAGTGATTTATTCACTGATGCACCGAAACCTTTTTAACAATTTTTTGTGTAAACCATAGAAATTGGTTTCGATTAATCAATTCACCTTTCAAGTAGTTTCACAGACAGTAATTTCTATAATGTAACGAGATTTTATTGCAGTGGCGGATCCGTGAATTTTTATAAGAATTTATAAGAATCTTACTATAATTAACGGATTTTAGAAAGCAAGGAATTCAACTATTTGAACTACTTTGTATAAATACTGATAGAAATAGTATAGTCAAATGAGTTAAAGTTAAATAATGGTCAGAATGAACTCATTAATTTAGAAGTTGTTTTGAAAAGTAAAATTAGAATTCTTTAGAATTCTTCGATGACATATTTATTGTATTATAATTATTATATTCGGCTTACAGTTATTAAGCAGTCATTTTGTTTAGTGAAATGGGGAGAATAAAACACAGCAGAAATACATTTGATCGACTAAGTCATTGTTTAAGTATATTTTCAATTTTAAAATAATTATGTGGATTTAGTCAAATTCATGAAAATGCATTCAAATGTTACATTATACACACTTGAATTAACATACTACTTATAGCGGGATGAATAAAATATACTTTATTTTCAATAATATTTTCTTAAAATAAACTGGGGTCTTGTTTTCGTCATTTTATTTTCTGACTTTTTTAATCTAAAAAAGTAACATTTTCATTATCAGATTTAAAAAAACACTATTAGAAACGAGGACTCACGAATCTCACAACGCTTCCCCTCAAACCCCTCCAGACAGAGACAGTCAAAGTCGCGCGTGTTGTCCAAACAGGTGCCATTATTCATGCACGACTCCGGCCGGCAATCGTTGGCATTGATCTGGCAGTGCGTCCCCTCGTAGCCCGGCTCACAGTCGCACCGGTACCGGTTCCCCCCCAGACTGAGGCAGACCCCGTAGTCGCAGATGCCCCGCATAGAGCCCAGCCGGCCCTCCCCACCCTGGCCCCGGCGGGTCAGCCCCGTGCCCCAGCGCTGGGAGCAGGGATCGGGGGCGGTCTCGCACTCCCCCTTGGTGTCGCCGCCACTCCCCTCGCAGTAGGGGCGCGGGTGTTCGCACCGCTTGCCGTAGAACTGATCAGTGCATTGGCAGTAGAAGTCGTTCTCGAGGTTGTAGCAGTAGGCGCCGTGCAGGCAGGGGTTGGGGTTGCAGCCGCTATGGGCAATCTGGCCCGGGGTTGAATCAGGGACGTCATTTACATAAATAAGAGAGCTCAGGGTTCGTGGGCGAAACCGGACGTCACATTCAACGATTTTACTGGAATCAATTCGCCATTTTTGTTGTGTACAATCAGTCAAGAAAAGCCGTTCACGCGGCGATGATAAACATTAATAACAAGTTAGTAATGAATATACTAGCATGGTGGAACTCTTATTGTTTCACGTATATATAAGAAAAATAACGCGCTTTTACTAACTGATTCTACACATAAATATTAAATAAACACAAGTCTAGTTAATAATTTAGACAAAATATAAGTGCGAATAGTGAAGAAAGTATGGTAAGTATATTGGTAATTAGAAATGTACACATTTATTATTATACATTTAAAGGTAACTAGGAGAAAACAAAATATAAATGAGTAGCAAAATTTAGTTGATCATATCTTTATGAAACAAGTACTTAAAATAAAACAAAACATGTCCGTCAATTTTTAGAAGAACGCTGTAAAAAAACGCGATTCTAAAATATTCCAAGCAAAACAAGTCTCTGATTATGTGAAATATAACACAGCTAACGTGACACTCACTTCACATCGAAGTCCCGTATAGCCCTCTGGACACTGGCACATGAATCCATTGTTATCGGTGTTGGTGCAGATACCGCTGTTGAGACAGGGACTGGACGCGCACACTTGGTTGATTTCACAGTTGCGCCCAGTGTAACTGCGGGGGCACTCACAATAGTACCCGTGTATGAGGTCCTGTACAGGTGACACGTCGGGTTGAAAGAAAGGGAATTAATAGTAGTAGAGAAGGGCAGAACACTGGGAAATATATATTTTAGAAACTCCACCCCCCCCCCCCCCCTCCCCCTACTTTTATTAAGCAGACAAACGAAAAAATATTTTAAAGTATAATATCAAAAATTACTGCATTTTTTCAATTGTTATAATTCAGTAATTAATTGTTTTTTCCTAATACTTCCATTATTTATATACAGTTTTGGTAAAACCTGAATAGATAAAATATATTAATAGAAAGCAATTCAGTCTACATACCTTGCAAGTTCCGTTGTTGCGACATATTCCAGGCTTGCAGTCGTCGATATCTAAAATTAAAAAAATAAAACTATATAAATAATTTACAATAAGCATATAAATACGCCAAGGATAATTATTATTTAATAATACATTTTCTGATATTAAAAAAAATTAAACACTCCTTCATTTTTTATTTACAACAAAAATCGATAATGCAAAATATATCTATAATTCCATTTTTAACATACTGTAAATATATTAAAATTAAGTGCAGAATTAAGTGCAAAATATAACACATAATATATTTTACTACAGTTAAGATTGAATTATGCGACATACATGAAGATTTCCTCTATCACTGATCTAAACTCAGATTTCGGTTTATCACCATAATGTTAAAAACAAAAGTTTGATGAACTTACAGTTATATTATGCATGACTAATTAACAAATCTATTTTATTAGTCTCATAAACGAATCTATTTGCGCCAAGAAATGGGATAGGCCTACTAAAGAAAAGTGATTCGATAATATGTTATGGAATATCAATTTAGAGTAGCTAGCCTCTCTCTGTCATTGAATTATTGTATGGTTTAAATCTTCAAAACCTATTTATATTATCAATTAATATATCATTTTATAAGTGTGTATTTAAAAGTTAAAATAGGAAAGCAGAATGATGATAAAGCTTGTTTAAATATGGATTATCGACTAAGTGGCTACTCCTCCGGTGATTGGTCAATGCTACTGATTTCTCAAAACTATTTATATCAATAAATTATGCAAGCACGAGCTGCGGCGTATTACAATGCTGACTCATCCCGGCCTAATCTACTCAGTACGTACGCACGTAGCCAACTCAACAACACTCACTCTCATCGCAATATCGACCGGTCCACCCGGGCTGACAGACGCACTCGTAGTCGCCATTACTGTCCGGTATCAAATTGCACTCGTGCGCGTGACTGCAGTGCGAGTTGCTGCAGGGGTTGCGCAGCTGGCAGACGGAGCCCTTGAACCCGGGGGGGCAGGAGCAGTTGAACCCGGGTTGGTCCAGGTCGATACAGGTGCCACCGTTGCGGCAGCTGTTCTCCTCGCATTCGTTGATGTCTGCATGGCACAGGAATGGAGGACTTACAATGTTAGATACAGAAACTATCAATCTGCCATTTTGCAGAGCACAATAATCAATTAAATTTCTCGTAGTTTTAGCCGTATGTAATCAATCAATAAGTGTCATCGACATGATTTCAAAATGAGAGAATTAATCAATTCTAACTTGAATAAAACAATCAGATTCTAACTTAAAAAACTATACCCTGATCGAACATATTATTTAAACTTGCGAGAATGACAAAAAAATAAAATTTGAACACAAATCCAACAATATACATTAAAAAATGTGTTTTACAAAACATTTAATGCAGAGTATAGTTTGTATACAGTAATAATAATTAATTAAATTATTCATAATTAATTAAACCCAAGTGCATCTTGCAAATAGTAAAACGTTTTTGTCAGAAGCCCGCTTTAACGAGAAGTCGACTATAGTAAGGAATTATTATTTTGGTCCCAGAAATATCCTATAAAATATATTATATAATTTAGGATATATAAAATACAAATCAAAGTCATGTAAAAATGCATATTATATAAATAAAGAAATTAAACTAAATAATTGCTAAATATAACTAAATGGAATAAAAATTGCAGGAAATCTATCCAAACTGCTTACCCCTGACGGATGAGTTAAACATGTTACTTTACTGGAGAAAATTTTTTATAAATAAATTTGAGTTAATCTAAACTTTTCTCCCACTAAAGAACAAAACTATATTTTCTGTCAAAGCTCGTTCGATCATGTTTAATAATAATATTCTTTATTGATTAATTATCATTCGTCACAGTGTATAGTAAAGGGTTTCTTGCCGAGGCTATCTATATATGTGGCATCTGGTTCATTTATATGTATGTACAATATATAGCCTACGATATCCCATCTAAAAATGTACGAAAGAAACACAAACTAATCGTAAGATAGCGAACGAGCCATTATAATAATATCAAAGCCGAGTTTATCAGCTAACCACCCGGTACAGTATTGAAACAGCATTCAACTTCATAAACAAAAATCTTTGCAAATTTAATGTTAATCTTAAAATCCCTGTGAGTTTTAGCCATATATAATAACAGCGAAATATTATCAGCTCTAGTAACTTGTAAATAATTGTTCCCATTTTTCTACCTATATAGTTCCCCTCAACCCCCCCTCTCCCGCTCTATATATATGCTATACAAGCACGAGAAGTGCGAATATCTCTAGACATTCCCCAGAGTGAAAGGCAAGATTCGGGGGAGAGTATAGAACTTATTCGCCGAACCAATGTTGTCAGAATTTAAGACACTTTTTTGTAACAAAATGCCTCTTTTGGGAAACGAGCGACACACGATATTATAGTGGGGGACTACATAGCCTCACACTTAATCAAAATACATTAGCCATCGAGTGAAGACGAAATGGCGTTAGATGCTCTCTCGATGTTGCAAATGTATGGACTTAATTAAGAGATCCTTTCTTCCAGAAATGAAAAATTAGACTCAAGGGATGTGGAAGGCAGGGAAGAAGGAGGACGAACGGAAGGACGTACACACTATAGCCTGCTTATATTATAAGGTCTTTTTTAACTTGAAGTTTTTGGACAAGAGGAGAATAAAATAATACTAATCAAGAGATGAATAATATCGTATAAAGGTAAAAATAAATCAGAATCTCAATAACAGCTGCGGCGCAGCAAATAATGAAAATGATCGTCATACATACTGGTATCACAATTGATCCCTGTCCAGCCACTGTCACAAGTGCATCGGTAGCTGTTGACAGATCTCCTACACGAACCCCGTTTACAGGGGGACAGAGTACACGGGTCCAGTTCTGAAGGGAAGATTCATCGGGGGGTGGGGGGGGGGGGGGGAGTTAAATAAGTATATATATATAAAATATTAAACTATACCAAAGTGCACGCTGGAATTAGAGGACAACTTACTGATTTCACAGTTTTCTCCGTCGAATCCCCGCGGACAGATGCACCTGTACTGCTTCAGACTTGCGGAAGAGTCCAGGTTTTTGCAAATTCCCCCATTTTTACACGGGCGTTGGCGACCGCAGTAGTTCAAGTCTGCATATAGGTCGATTCAGAGTAAAAATACAAAATATTTCTATGTAAAAACAGTGTCATAGACACGCCGGAAAATCCCCTTAAAATATTTTTAACTTTTAAAACACCTTTGAAAAGTGCAGGTAGGTCTTAATAAAAGGTATAAATCAAACTGGGGATATTTTAGATAACCAACCAAACTTAACTTGAAGCCAATCCATTTTTAATAATTTATTTAAATTATTACCTATATAGACCCACATTATTACCAAAAAAAATATTGACCTCATTAATTTTCGTTTTACATTTAGCTATAAAAATATGCTTGAGTGTTATAAATAGTTTTATTTTGACATAATCAAAACCAGTCCTAAAACTGTTATATATACGAAAGTATGTTTCATAATACTAAATCTGTTCAAACATAGTACCTTGTGAATTGTGATTGATAGATAATAATGAAATAGATAATTCGATAATATATAAATCGATTTCTCTATAATAACTAAATCGATACATCGACACAGATAATAATAAATCGATAAACAACTGAAAGAGCCCTTTTCACACTATATGCAATCCCAGTGTCACTTACCCTTGTCACAGAAAGGTCCACCCCAATTGAGAAAGCATTTACACGTAAATGGCGAATTGTTGCATGTTCCGTGTTTGCATCCCGGATACTTGATGCAGTCGTCGCAGTATGCTCCTTGCCAACCGTTGGCGCAACTGCAATAGCGAACAATATACAGTGTGAGACATCGTGTACTGTAAAGTCTTACGTCAGACATCATGGGAATTCCCTCTTATCTCAGAACTACATGGATTTACCCCTCACTTATCACCAAAATGTTTGTATATATTAGTGAACCAGAGTATGGACAGACAGTTTGTATGAAAACTTTGTTTGAATCTTGATTATCGATCTATTGTCCGACCGGTCAATTGGCTATTTATATCAAAATATGTGTGATATTGTTCAACACACACACAACAGATAGACAAAATAGGATATTGTTTAAAATTAATCAAAGATACCGACCACAATAAGTCAAAAGATAATGGGCCATCCACACACTACAATAAGCTGTAAGTAATAAAATCGACAAATTTATACAAAATGCTTAATTCTTTCTAAGATTTACTGTAAAAAATACTATCGATAATAGCTAGCCTGTTTGTAAAAATGAGTTTTCATGAAATCCAGTTAAGACTATAAATATCAGTAGAGCATTCATTTTAATGATAATCTCAAAATCGTAATTTTATTAAAAGAAAAACATATCTTGGGTGACAAATATTTGATCAAAGATAAAGTTAAACCTTAATCTAATAATAAATATAGGTGCAGCGGAAACCCCCCATATATCTTCAGTTTAGTATATCAGGTAACTTACTTGCATTCTCCTGGTTTATCGCAGGACCCATGAACATCATGACATCCAACTTTACAAATTGCTGGAAAAAAACAAACAGTCGTTCACGCAAAGATATATAAAATATAGTTTAACAAAGCAATATTGCAATATAAATAAAACTGTGGTTAAGCCGTACTTAAAAAAAACAGAAGATCACCCATTAACTTGTCAAATCCCATGATCAATGATATTCATGTACTCCATGCTTGAACATGCACTATTTATAAAAATCCACAGAATCACGTGTGCAGTTTACATGGTTTCTATAGTCAGTGTTCCGCAAACTTGACCTTTAGAGGCCAATTTTATTGTCCATATTGGTTCAAAGGCCACAGTCATATTCATTCGTTTTTAAAAAACAAATTTAAGTATTAGTTAATTAATTAATTATTATTTACAAATTTAATTTAATATTAAATAATAATTATTATTTTAATTATTTATTAGTTATTAATTTACGTATTAGTTAATACAGTATATATTACAAAATCAATATAACAGTTAGTCTGAATATAATATTATAATTATTAAACATGTTCAAACACATAAAAAAGTCTAGTGAGCTGGGTAATTTTGAGAAAATCCACTTTTAGTGATTTTGCTGAAGTTTGGCGGCATTTGTGTAACAGCTGCTTTAACAAGTTCAGTGGTATGTTGAGTGGTAATTCGATTTCTGTATTTGTTTTTTATGTATGCAAGAGATGAGAATGTTAGTTCACAGCAGTACGTTGAACCGAAATGAGATATAACCACCTTGGCGATATTTTTTAGGTTTTCTTGGTGAACTTTCTTCCAAAATTGAAGTAAGTCCGAATTATTGAACATCCTTTTCAGCATATCATTTGACTGCAAGTCAATGACTTCATTTTATATCATTCGGAAGCTAATTGTCTATATGTCAATCTTAATTTCTGATAATTCTGATCTCACAATAACTGTTTAAAAGACCACTGTCATTTTCTTATCTGCTGTAAAAGGCCACTTTTTACGTATTTTTACTCTAGTTCAAAGGGCCACCAACATTTTGCAAAAGGCCACTGGTGGTCGTCCAAACCGAGTTTGCAGAACTTTGCTATAGTGTATTATATTATATACTGTTATACTCTCTATACACGTACGTGTTTTACAGTCATCCCCCATCCAGCCCAGGTGGCAGACCTTCTCGCCGTTGGGGCCGCAGGAGAACTGCCCCCGGCTGGGGTCGCAGCGCATTGTGCAGGTCGAGTTGTAGTACTGCTCGGCGCAGTCCATCTTCATGTGGAACCCGAAGCCGAGGGAGCGCGGGGTCAGCGCCTGCACCTCGTGCCAGCCACTGGTCTGCCCCACTGGGAGGAGCACGCCGCGGTGGACCAGACGGTCGACCAGGAACTTCTGACTGGTGTCCACGATGTCGTAGGCCTCCAGGATCAGGGCGAAGGACCGCTGGATATAGAGGAGAGAGGAGGCGGAAATATAGTCAATGCGTATGTCACATTAGATCTTAGAAATAAATTATAGTATTTTAATGCTCTGATATTATTATGAGCCAATCTTTATATTGCTATTATAAATTATATTGTATTATAAGGAGAAGATGATATTACACAAATGAAGAAAACTTCACCAATAATGATCAATCACAGCTACACAATATGTTCCAATACGCGACAGGGTTGCTCGCTTTGTTTAGAACCATATAGTCAAAAAACGCCCCAACACTAACAATATCTAGTTTTCCCTCATCGGGGTCGTAGTATATAAAGTCCAAACAAATTCTAGCTGCAAAGAGAAGACAGTGTGGAGTTACGGGTCAAATTACAGATGTATGCTATCGATAGAGAATAATACTAAAAGGAATTAAGCTAAAAAGTAAAGAGGGATTAAGATTAACACTGCAAAAGATCATAGCATATAAGGATAAATAAAACTATTAGAGATCAGAGTACCGTGTATAAATCACATTAAAATCCACAAAATTAAATATTATTTTCATATCATTTCAATAATTTCATTCAATTTCAATTAATAAAAAGCGAAAACAGAAAGGATAAGATAATGAGATCGAGAGAGAGAGAGAGAGCTAGTGGAACTAAAAGATATAAAAAGGAAGAAACATAAATATTAAAAGACATCTATATAACTATAATAATCAGACATCGATAAGCCGGATTCCATTCGAGAAATTCATACACAACTCAATAATCTCGTTTGTTGAGTCAAGAAAAACATTATTTGCCGATTCTATCTGGCGGTTAATCCTGTCTTTGTGCAGGTGTCTGATGAACAACTACGATAGCACAGCTATGCGCGCCAAACTTAACAAAATTGAAGGGGAGGAAAGAGAGGAGGCAACAAATTCAATCAAAATCTAGCAGCTCAGTTGTCTTTTTCTGTATTGAAGAATTCTCTAGATATTGTTCACGACGTCGCACACACGAAGGAAAAAAAAGACTGGAAACTTAATAAGAAAATCCCCCAGCGTAATGCGTTAGCTGCCTTCGAAGGCGGTCTAATGAGAAACGGGCAAACTATCTATTTCCAGTGAATATACAATATTGAACAGAGAGAAATATTTGAGAAATTATTTTGGACTCAGTTGGCCACACATATTTTGAATCTCTCCCCTTATTCAAATCAGCATTTTCTTCGACAGCAGAAAATTTACAGAATGAATTTGACTAATGTTCAACTGTCCCCAAGCCAACACAACTGTGGCCGATAATAACATATTTGTTGGTGATATATAGATTTATACTGGAATACGTATATACATATATTACAGACCAGAATATGCATGACAAGAAAGCCATCCAGGTTCCAGTATGATAAATAATGATAGCTCGGCTTTCGAGTCTTGCAGTTGCCCCCTCCCTTTCTTTCAGTCTACGTCCAACGTTATTCATAAAGAAAATCCAATTTGCTCCTCTAGTGAGCATAATTTATGGCAGAGCTGCTATCTTTTGTATATATCTAAGGTTTGTGTTGTAATCAAGTGTACAGAGACTTCCGGCATGCTTGTCAGTACTTGGAAACAGATGGGTACAGTTGACGGTACCTGCGCATGCCTGCCACACTATTTTACAAATATATTTTAATGACATTGTTGTGTAAACAATTTCAACCTATTTCATAATTGATATTTATTTGCACAAAATCAATACACAACAATACTGTATCGAATGATTTTGTTTAATAATATTGTGTAAAAAAATACATTCTTATATTGTTTCTCGTTAATATTAAAAAAAAAATTTATCACATATTATATATTGTATATAAGCTTATACACAGCAGACTTCATATAACTATATTTTTGGTATACAGATATCATGTACAAATTAGCTTCAATTAGTGAAAATAATACAATTTATGAAATCTTTTCAAAATATAACAGTATGTTAAACATAGTAAAGAAAATATCGGACCAGTGTTTTCGTTTTTCCTGCAAACAGAGGACACATGCGTACACTATACTCACAACGCGAGAACATTTCGCAACCCGAGA